>JASDQU010247101.1:6503-16593 GCA_032191745.1 Picea mariana
CCTTCCTTGTGACTGTGTGTTTTCCCTGTAACCTCAGCCTAGTCTAGGATTCCTTGCCTTGGGGTGGAGCTTAGTCCCAGCTCGGGGGTGACCCACTGCTGAGCTTGATGAGCAGCGTGGTCTAAGGCTGGGAGGTTCGTGGAAGGCCTGCACCTGGTTGGTGGAATTACCACCATTTCAGAGATAAGTTCCAAATGATGTTTTAATTATGTTTCTGCATGTCTGTGTATTTATAATTATCATGTATTCTGTTGTGCACATGTATTAATGTTAAAACCATGGATTACTATAGTACCAGTAATTCTTATGGTTACTCTGTGTTTAAATGTGTTTCATTTTCTTAAAGGCATGTCTTATATATAGAAGTAAGTATGAGATTGTTATTTCGCGATGTAGCGCATGCCCGACAGGGATTGGGGGCGTTACAACTTCCCACTTAGCTGCTAGCACAACAATCCTTTACTTGAAAAAATGATAGCATAAGAGTAGAAGACCATACCAAAATCAAGAAAGATGCTAAGAAAATCCACCATAAAAGCTAGAAAGCATTCATCAAAGGCTAGCACCTCACCCCTACCTCACCCCTCCATCAACCATTCACAAGAGATAGCCATAAACAAGTGTACAAGAGAAAAATATAGCCAAGTGTAGCAAAAATTTCAGATCCAAGTCCTCCCACAAGAGGGAGATTTATGTCCAAATGAGATCTTATGATCTCTTATTTATACAAAATGTCACCAAGGTGACTTGTCCACATATTAAGGGGTAAACCACAAGACTAGGGGTCAACAACCCTAATCTTGCTCCCTTTAACAAAGTAATATTAACAATTCATTTAAAATTCACTTTTGCACATAATAAAACCCTAATTTTAGTAGGACGTCACCCCTTTAGGGGACGTTTTAACATTTGGAGGACGTCATTGGTGATGGAGAAGAGTAGAGAGGCTTCCCAAAGCCACATGTCAAGCATTCAATAACTTCCTTCATCCTGAAGGCTCAAGCCTCTTCAAAACGTCCAAGTGTCAATGTATGTCACCTCACCACCAAGCCCTAACCCCCCTAGATGATGTCATGCTAAAAAATGAGATGTTTTTCCTCTCCTAGGAAAAACATTTGGCATGTGGGGGATACGATATATCGTCCAAGTCATCTTCAAGGCCTTTCAAGTTTGATATTCCTCATCTGGCATGTGAGCCCTTGGAATCCACCTGTGGACTCCAAGCCCCATGGAATCCCAAGCTAGGCATGTTCTTCCAAAACTGTCCACCAACTAGGTCGTACAAAGACAAACAAGCACACCCTCCAAGGATCTTAAGTCATAACATCATGATAAGTGAATCCAATCAATAAATGAGCCACCTAAGCATGTGCATCAAAAATCATTATATCAAACAATTAATTACTCAAAGAAACTATGTGACTTGTCAAGCTTGAATATGGGAGGGTTGAAAAGGTGTCCTATTGGGTAGATCTTGCCCTAGTTCAAGGAGAGTTTCCATGAGATCCCTCTCCAAGCCATGTAAAGTGAGTGAGGTGGTTAGGGTCAAGACTCAATGAGCATAGGGCTCATGACATACAATGGGTTGTAGTGTCTCATTCATGGGTGCCTTTGTAGAGGGGGTATGGTACCTTCATCTGCAATGCACTTTTTCCAAGCCCATTAATTTCCATTCTTTTATTCTTTCATAATTTTAAGGAGAGATTGAAGGACACTACCCTGGCGTGGTGACTAGATAATGGAAATGTCACTCACAAACACCTAGTGAAAATGAGAAGGTTGGCTCGTGATGAGACCCCCTTTCTCTCAGCCATGTAACTAAGATTCATTACCCTAGTTTGGTGACTAGATGATGGCAATGTCATACCACTATATTTTCATGGATGTGATAGGTCGGCTCGTGATGAGACCTCTTATCCTTCAACTAACCTTTTAAGCATTCTTTATTATATTCTAGGTCCCCTTTACTCAAAGATAAGTGTTTCACTTCTTTCTTGGGTGATCCTTGGGTGAAGCATCAGGAAGGTTCATACAAGGCTTTTATATTTTACCCAACATCAATCCCTCTGGGCCTTTAGCCCCTTCTTCCCATAGAATGAGGGACAACCCCTTCTTGGGTCAATACACCCTAAAATCCCAAGAGCTAAGGGAATGAAGAGAAATAATGATGGAAAGTGGTAAGTATGGTCGGGAATGGTACGATGGCTCTTTAAGGGAGTTCCTAGTAGCAAACCCATCCCTAAGGAATACCACTTACTAGGGCACAATGTCAACCACCAAGCTGAAGCAGGGAAAAAGGCATAATTTCCAAGCATATATCATGAAATCTAGAGCAATCTAAGATAGAACATACTCAATTGGCTTAAATATTTAAATGATTCTCACCATAATAATGACTTGTACCTCATGGAGCAAGGCCAACTACCTTCTGGAAGCCAACTAATGTGGTGGATGCCATCTGGAAATCTGTGACCATCTGTGGTGGTGAGAGGGGTTTCCAACTGTGCAAAAGGGTACTACTGGACATGTAGTCTTATCGGAACTCCATATCTACAACTTGAGGGCCTCGAGACATAATCTCCTTAGTTATCCACAAAATGGGGATAACAGGACCTATTGCATGATGAAGAGAGCTTCTTTTTTTCAAGTATTAGAGTAAAAGCCTCGGCTAAGCTTAAAAGTGCGGCAAGAAGCTTGCACAACCACCTATGTTACCTTTTTCAAGAAAGGTAAAAAATAGCACGAATCTAAAACATACAACATCAAATCCCAGTCCCTGCTCACAGTGATAGGATTCCATATTTTCTCTACTATGTGCATCATGCATGCAATACCAGCCATTTGGAAAACATTATCTAGATCGACATGAAATATCTTCACTAATATTCAATTTAGACCCTTGTAAATGTGCCCTACACCTCTTACCAAATAAGGGAAAATCTAGAAAGAACAAATAATTGTGATATAGTTGTTGTAAATGTTATAAAGTAATGGTCGTTCTTTAATTTGTAGGCCAATGGACCAATGTTAGTCATTATATAATGCATTAGTTGCATGGGTACGTCTATCCACCCCCGACCATAGCACTTGTAGTTTAAAAAATTATCATCCTTTGCCATACCCATACTCATACCCATGCACAATAGATATTATGTAATATGTAGTATATATCAATTATTGTTATCGTTAAGTTGCATGGGGTTATAGCCTTTATGTAGTGCAGTTATTAGTATATGAAAATAGAAAACACCTTGGTGTATCATCTTTCTGTGTTAATGATAACCTAGTTCAATTTTTCCCTTGAATTTTTCCTTTACTTGTTATGTCTAGTTGATTTTTTCTCTTGAATTTTTCCTTTGTTTGTTTTGTCTAAATTGAACAGTAAAATGTTTATGCCACTAGAGACAGTCAGGATGATTAAAGAAAAACACCTCCCAACACCTCAGGGTCTGTGTTGGGATATTTTGACCTCTTGAAGAGTGTTACGCCAATCTATTCACAACATAACTTCAATCATATGTAATTAGATTAACCTAGAAGTTTCCAACGAATTCTCTCATAGGGTCTTGAGTCCTGACTTTACATATATAATGAAGTTCATATTAAACCAATTGCCTAAGAGAAAATCGGATTTATTCTTACAAGCATGTAGGCCAATTAATTTGATATGGTCATGCAATGCTTATTACAATGGCTCAACTCCTGCAAAGTTGCAGTAAAGCTAATTTGCTCCATTAAAACCAAATATTTCCAAACTCCTTATCTACTACTCAAGTCTAACTTTCAGAGTACAACTGAAATAATCCGTGCATGAAATGCAATCAATAATAAAATAATATAAATTGAACTAGAAGTTTCCAACATATCCTAAGCATCTTGACTCCTAAAGCATGACTCAAATTACGAGGAGTTGGCCAATTCTCCAAGGCTATGCTTTAAAACCTACTAGCACAAGGTGATCTCATTGTTCCCTTAGGAAAAGAAAGTACATGTTTGAAGTGGATCCAAAACCTTATGGTGTTTACTGTCTTAACTTCTCCAATACCTTTCAGCTATAGATGGATCTAACCAAATGGCCACATAGGAACCCGACTCCCCCTAGCTTCTCCATCCCCAAACCCAATACAGGTTGGGAGCATGTTCCTCCTAGATACCCTTGATATCCCTAATATTCCTCTCAAGAGAGCGTGGCTTGGTACTAAATCCACTATTTTTCTCCAATCGGATTTAAGTCCATTGGGCCAAGCAGAGGTTGTTCTCACTTCCCGATAAGATATTATTGTACAAGGATCTCACTAGCTCATAGGTGGCAGAGCTCAAACGATCCAGAAAGCAAGTTTTATCAGCACAATAAATAGGGAAATGGGTGGTCATTAGAGATCTCGGGGATATCATTTGAGACTAGCCTCTGCAAGCCCTATCTAACCACTCCCAAATAGGTTACCACTAGTTTTATATTTTCATGCAGGAGACCAAGTGTTCAAAGGTGTTAGAGGTTTAGGCAAGATAACCTGTCTAACTAAAGACTCTCTTCATAGTAGGGTTTCTATGGTTTCCTCGAACAAGTTTGTCAAGTTCATGTGGATTCAGATGAGCATTTTATCCCATCCCCCTAGAGACATCTATATTGCAGTTTGCTACTTACCCCCAACTTTATATCAATTTTCTATTCATAGAGATCCAGTGAGGAATCCCTCCTCTCCGAACTCCACCTCCTTTGAGCCCACCTCGAACACTATCCTCTTTGACAAGGGGGACCATGACACCTTCTCATCCCACCTCCACCAAATTCTCCCTTCTTAGTCTCAATTTTCATCCCTAGAGACTGCCTCAACCAAATATGTGTGTCTCTCTTCCATCATTTAGGAAGCAGCCCTTAAGTCATGCCCACACTCCACTTGGTCCATCTCCCCTTCCTCAAAACCCGTCTCATGCCTTGTGAATTAATGGTAGGACGAGACATGCACAACACACTTTCACCCATACTCAGTGCTCTTACCCCGCTCTTAAGAATTCCTACTGCCACCTTCTCCACCATAATAAATGCCTCTTTATCTCATAAAGGAGACACGAACAACGAACTGCATTGGGCCACTAGGCACTTTAGCCACTTTATTCCCTTGATCTAACCTACCCAATAATCTTAGCTAGCCCATTCTATAGTATGGTTATTAGACCGTGAATCCCTAGAAAATCACAAAGTCTAAGACCACCTTTTTGTGAGTTGTCATGCGTATCTACTAATGAGGTGTTGTCATTATTCACTGATGAATTGTCAATGAGAGCTAGATCTAGAGGTGGTCAAATACATGTAATATAAATTAATATCATGAGATGAATACAAGTGTAGAATATAACTTAAATCCTTTTCGGACAAGCTCTTGTGTCTTGTGTCTTGCTTGTGATCCTATTTGTTCATAAAAAATAAAAAATAAATAGATCTATGAGATCTATTGCAGTCAAAGTTCAGATCTGCAATCCATTGTAAGTCTACAATTTTTTTGTACATCTAGTAGATCTAGCAAATTAGTTATCGATCTAAAATTCTTGGGTAGAATGTCTCATTATGCTGCAACGGTCGATTTTCCCCCATGCCTTTGAAGCAGGTTCACCGTAGTATTTAACAATGCAGAGACGGATTTTTTTTTTAGATATATGTGTCCCTCCAAGTAATCTTCCCAGCAAAGTTGCACCCATCAGATAGTTGCAGACCAAATCCAAATTCATATCATTTAGTCAGCAAGATAAATCAATGAAATTGATGATTGAATGTTGTTGAAGATAAACTCAACCCGTCTAGAGAACAACAAAGTGGATTAATAAGTCTCCAGATCATATCATCAAAGTTTGAGATCAGTTTAGAAGAGAACGTAGCTCAAAAATAGTACATGAATTACCATAGATCAATTAGCATTCAAAGCTACAATGACTATTGGTACCAAATCTCCTTATGGTCTTAACAGTCTCTCTCAAGGGTCCCATAACAAGTTATAGTTCCATGTAATATGAGTTGTGATCCAAAGAGGTCTTTCACTGGTTATTGTGACAGAGCTAGCCTGTGATAAAGACAAAAGGACAACAACATAGTACATGTAGACAACCATTGGAGAACAACATTCAAACATACCACAAAAGGTCAAAGTAAAAGAAATGAGTATGGTCATGCTAAATGACATTCGGTCTGCTCGATATGATAATCATGTATGATAAGGATGCTTCACGAAGAAAATGGGTATAGCAACAACACCAACAAATCCAAGATGATCTATTCATTCTACAATGGAAACAATAGGAAGAGGAGTGCATCAATTGTTGCAGCAAGGGTAGATCACAGCCTATGACACCTGCTGAAACTTGCATCTTTCTTTTATTACATTCCCCGGTGGACTATCAAACAGATCCACACACTACGAACGTGTACTCTTTTGTGTCTTCGTAGGGTTGATGGATCACCCAGACCCCAAATGCGAGGTTGTCCATAATCTCACTGATCTGGTACCTTTTGTGTCCAACTCTGGAGGATCTGCTCTATTCACCACCTATTTCAACTATGGGTCAATGCCATGTTCCATGAAGCTATGTACCTGATGGTGTACCAAAGTTGAATACTTTCTAGTTCTACAAGGCACATTTTTCCCCTGGTATGTCTTTTTGTAATTGGAATTTTCGCTCCCTTGTGTGGGATAATAATGTAATTAGTATGCATGGATTATATTTTAGGTTAGTTTCCTAGGACTTTATCATTAGGGAAGTCCTTTCATCAAATGTTTTTTATCCTTGGGTAATTAATCTAGCCTAACGAACCATTTTAATTACCCTTAAGTTTTTCACTCACAATAATCCTCCAAAGTGGTGAAAGGTGTTCTAATGATCGAGCCCAATGGGTGACTAGGGTCTAGGAATATTGTAAATGACCATGCTAGACATATTATAGAGTCTTGTGAAATTCCGTCGAGTTTTAATAGTTTTTTTATTATTATTAAAATTACCCATTTAATGGTAATTTTAATTAAATTTGATGTAAAAATGTAAAAAATTAGTCCTAGGGGATTTTGATAGGGGTATGAGTACTCAAAAGAAATGGCATGAGACCCCCTACACCCTTGGACCAAGTTTCAGCTCAATTGGACAAGATTTGTTAGGTCATTGTCCATGAGAAGTCCAAGTGAGTCTAGAGACAACAATTAATTGCTTTAATTTGGCTACGTAAAAATGTCAAAAATTGTAAAAAAAGAAATAAAGTTATGAGAGAGAGTGGGAAAGGTTTCCTAATTTCCTAAGTTGGAAAAATAATTTTTCACTTAAAGAATCCTCCCTTGCTTAGCCAACAACTTAAATTGGTGTTCCCTAGCTAAAAGTGACACATGGGAAATAAAAAGTTTAAGTGAAAAAGCCACCTAAACCCTAATTTATGATCCCTTGGTGTCTAACCTCATGTTTGACCATAGGAAAAGGTGTTTTCCTCATTTCCCCCTCACCCCTCAAAACCTAACTCACTACCAAAACCCTAAAATCGACTCTTCCTTGACTTTGTATTTTTCTCTTGGATGTATGACACTTGTAACTCATCAAAGAAGGGTCTATCTTCTCTCCCAAGTATAAGAGAATGCCTACTCCTCCTCTTTTCACATCTATTCTCAGTGTAAAGTTAATATGCCCAAATCTCTCTCACTCTTCTCTCTCTCCCTCTTTCTCATTTCTTCTAGTTTTGCTGCAAGTATTTGCATGCAAATATTTTCTGAATAAAGGAAGCTTTGGAGGAACATCATCTTGGCATTGAGAGTCTTCTTGATGCTATGTTATTTTTAATGAGGTGATATTTTATTGTTCTTGTGTTTTCTTGTTACTTAGCTTAGATTAAGATATCTAAAGCAAAATATTTTGCTTGGTTAAATAAGTAGAAGTATTTCTATTTGTTTAGTGAGGTAGTTTAAATAGAACTATTAAAGTATTTTACTTGTTTATTAGATCTACTCATCTCTTGATTGGTTTTGTAGTGGGTTTGGCACCATTTGCAGGTCACCAAGATTCTTAAACAAGTAGATTTCAGATTTGGAAAACTACTTGTTGGGCCGACATTAGCCTCTAAAATTTTATGTTCCTTTTCTTCATCTTTCTCCATTGATTTGAGGCATTTTCTGTTCTGATTTTGGCATAAAAATATACATTTACTGTTCAGATTTTTAGATAAAATTTATGTTTTATACTAACAAAAATTTCCAAGCAATTTCAAGTCTTTTGCAACATTTCTAGCAAGCATTAGCTGGTTGTTTTTTGCAGGTTCTCGCCAGGGGAGGTGTTGCCCATTTTGGACCTAAAAACACTCCAAAAGAACCTCCCAAGTTGGGGTTTCAAAACCCTCTTCTTCTCTCACTTATTCCAAGCATTGTAAGCATCCCAAGAGAGTCTATTGGGCTTGCCTTCTCATCTAAAAGTAATGTTTGATTTGTTAATAATTAATTTTCCTACACCTTGCAAAATGATTTGGCCTTGCCAATCCATGCAAAATCGTAAGGCTAGGATAGATTAATTTTCTTTTTTTACTTTCATTCTTTTGCCCCACTTGTCCTTAAGGCAAGGTTGAGTGGCTAGGTGCAATTAATTTATTTTTCAAATCATTTTACTTGCTTTAATTTATGTTTTTCTCACACCTTGCAAAGAGATTGGCTTAGCCATCCATGCAATATCGTGAGGCTAGGACTTAGATTTATTTATTTCTTTACTTTAGGATTCATTTGTAAAGTAGCCACATCTAGATTAATTAGGGGAGTAACTTATTTGGGAAGCAATTTATCTAGTTTAACTAGGCACCCGGATTGGTACAACTTTCGCCATCAAAAAGAGTGTTTATGGAGGCTACAAGAGGTGCTAAGTCGGGGACGACTTCATGACACTAGGTGTGCCCCCTGCTTGAGAACCCAAGCATTTCGGATTGACTTGTGGAGCTAGGGAAGGGTCTTGCTTGCCCTTCTTCTTGAGCACCCAACAATCATTTTGGCCAAAACGGTAAGAGTCTAGAGGTAGACAAATAGTCTTGGTTTGCAACCTCACCTAACCTAACTAAGGCTTAAAAATTTCCTAAAATCTACCAACACAAACTTTACATTTCAAGTCTTTCATCTTAATGCAAGTTGTGTAATCTTTTACTTTCTTGCACTTTACTTTACAAGTATTTATCTATCTTGCAAGTTAAGTTATTTTCAGTTTGGCACATTCACTTTCAAGTTCAATATCTCTAAAGGTTGTGCACTAGCTCTCTTTTGCTTCCTAGTTTTAGTTGAAGTTACTTTCCTTGTGTGGATATCTCTTTTTCATTGTATATTGGATCTAATTATTCTTTGGTTCTCTTGTCTATATTGTGAAATTATCTAATTTGCTATTTTCATTTATAATTTATCCTTGTTATATTTCATTTGTATATTTTTGTGGATAATATATCTAAAGTGTAGATCATATTAATTTTTTGTGAATAGTTCATCTAATTCTTTTCTTTGTGTACAAACTTAATTGACCCTTTTACCCAATCTTTAAGCACTAGTCTTAGTTGTCCTCTTAGGGAAAGGTTTGATTGTCATTGAAGCTTTGCATTTGCATTGCTACTTGTCATGTAGGTTAGTTTCCCCCTAACTTAATAAACAAAAATTAACTCCTAGATCGCATTAATCAACTTACATGGTAAGTAGGGTCTACCCCCCTTAGATTCCCTAGGAGTGAGCCTAGACGGATGAAGTCCAAGTAGAGGTGACAGTGGGTTTGGACTTAGGCTTGTGCCTCCAAGGACACACCAAGTGGGTTGGAGACTTCTCCACATTAGTAGGTGTGTATAAGGACGACAACATCTGCAAGATACCAGATATATAAAATATGCAGAACAGAAATAAAATGCTAGAAATGGCAGAATAACAGTAAAATATCCAGCATAATCTTCACAATACACATAAATGATATACGAAATAGCAATAGAAAAGCACTTTGATTCAGAAAGCAATGTTCACAGGCCTCTTCGAGGGGGAAACCTCCAGTCGAGCAGCGCTCTGTTACAATAATCTCCAAGCTAGGGTTTTCATACCCTCGACTCTTATTTATACTA
>JASDQU010247102.1:2475-16593 GCA_032191745.1 Picea mariana
TTGCTGCGACTTCAAACATGGAATGGTAGAAGGGGTTATTGACAATGTTAAAAGGTATATCACTCCAAAAAAAACATTTGGCCACAAGATTTCCGGCCTCCTCTGTCTCTTTTATTTTAATCAATGACCGAATAGAAGGTTGCCCCCCATGTGTTGACCTTGACACAAAGAAAGGTGAGGTTGATGAGCGAACTGCAGAAGTTGAGGGCCTTGTGATTGAGGAGTGGGATTGTGGTACTGGCCCCCCCCCAGAGGCACTTGTTCCAGTGTTTCTATTTGTAAGTTCAAGTTCTTTTATGCGAGCCTCGTCCACATCCCTCTTATTAGCCATATCAATGAGTGATTGGTTTGCAATATGCATAATTTCTGAGGTACTCTTTAGACAAATTTCCACATCAAGTCCAATGATTTTGGCAAGGTGGTATTTCAAGCTGTTGATTCCTCCATAAATTATTTTGCCGCAAAGATTGCATGTCAATATTTGTATATTGGAAAGTTCTGCTGGTTCACCATACACCCATATTGGATCCAATGCCTTCGACATTTTGTTTAGGTGAAAATATTAAACCTATGACACAAAAACAAAACAAAATAAACACATGATATTGTAAAGCTTAAATAATGAGAGCTAGATGAATGTGGAATGATTGAATCTTCCATTAAAAAACAATAAGAGGCACATTGCAAACCCTAGCCTAACTCTACAAAAATAAAGTTCTAACAAATGAAGGATAAATGTTTTGGATCATACCTGGAAATCTTGATGGTTTGAATGATTGAATGATGAATACCCACTCCATGATCTCTCCGTTAATGGCAACAAGATCCTTGGCTTTCTCCTCCTTGGATAGATGCACAATGACTTCCCTCACATCTCTCTAGTTCTCTCATACCTTAGAAATGAAATAATGGATAAAAAATGTTACCCACGACCTTTAAAACCCCTTCACGCACACTTTTTTGCCTTTTTTTGTCAGCAGACCGATATATTCCATCGACTCACGCTATTTTGGTAATATGTCGTGATACATTGAATGTGTCGCGACACATTCAATGTCTCGGATATATCGCGATATATCTCCTTCCCCTTTATCTCAGCGATAAATGCAATATATCAAAGATATATAGAGCATTGCTTGGATGTGATGTTTGTCATGGAATTGCTAGCACTATATATTTTAATTTATAGATAATTTATAGATAGTCGATGCTAAATTTGATGTTTAATCCAATGGTAAATCTAGTGCTATATTTAATGCTAAACTTGTCACTAATTATCTATGCCTAGTGCTACATAAGAAAAGTAGTTAAACATTGACTTTTGTGCCGAGATAATGCTCCAACTTGAAAAAATGCACTACAATTCAATGCTAAACTAATGACCTATTTTGTTGTAGTGAACACTGAAACAAGTTTCTTAATCCAACCTCTACTTAGTTATTTATTTTTCTATTTTGGATAAGTTGGACATTAGAGATAACATTGGTAGCACCCATATGATGCATATCCAATATTTACAAAAATCAGATATCCTCCAAGGTACTCTACAAGGAAATTTCTATTTTCATGACAATTTGTTTCACCTTGTAAATTTATGCTTTTTAGTTAGAAATGAGTGCACCATGCTTATATATGAGACACATTACTTTAAGTGAACATAACACTTTTGCATCCACAAGACCTTAGAAAATTTGCATATATATTTTTACTGGCCACACTTCTATGCTGCTAGTTGAAGAATTTAATGGTATGTAATTCTCGTTAATCAATATATCTTGAGATGCTGACTTCAATTCATTGTCGCTCGAGAGGTCTGTGGCATCCTGGTTATTGGAAATTGGTGTGATCTTCCCTGTTAGCGGCCATTTTTATTTTTTCTTCCAAGTTAAAATAGTATTATTGTTCTAGTTCTTGGGACTGGGCATGATTCAATTTTTCTAATTATAACTCAATAAAACTGTTATCTGAATGCTCGGGTTATATTTTGTAAGAAGATGGTTTTTTTGATGAACAGAGACATCCATTTTCAAGAAAATAAACTACAAATATCCATAACAATTAGCCCTTTTTAACCTTCCCAGTGTTTCAGAAGGCGCTGTATTGAACTGTGTGAAACCCTAGGATTATTCATCACACTATTAGTACCCTAATTCATTTTCGTTAAAACGAGAAGATTAACTTCCATATCCCTGCCAATGTCAAAATGCAACATAATCAGTAATTCAGACAAGGAAAGAAAGGAAAGTAATTCAAACAACGGAATTAAACCCTAAAAAACCCAAAAAAGGAAAGAAACATAACATGCAATGTAGGGACGCTGGTAGAAATCTGGGGCCAGAGATTATCGACGAGCATGTTGAGATCTGTAAGCATGTGGAGTTTGACAATGGCATCATGTTTGTTTAGCATGGGCAGTAGTTCATTGGCTAAGCTCACTGCAATCGCCACCATGATCGACAATGATTGTTAATTTGTTATCAATCCTCTCTGCCTCTTCTGTGGCTTGATCGAACCTTTGCAGTGCATAGTATGTTAAGAATTTCAGCTCCCCTGCATATACGGGGTCTGCTTCCTCTACTAAGGAACCGTTGTCGCCATAGAAGCAGAGTACCTCCTTCAATGGCCACCACGAGTCCCTATTGTCTGCACAGAGTGGGTCAAAAAACGCCTCTACCAACATTGAATTGGCTCTTACCATGTCCCTGTACATGCGGTGATTTAGACATTACTTACTATATCCTTGTACATGTGGGGATTTAGACATTGCTGTTGAACAAGATCAAGATGCAGACAAGGAGGGAGAAAGTCCTTATCAAGTCCCGACCATCCATAAGATTCCTTGGTAGCCGAGTATGCAATCACCGAGGAGAGCAAAAAGGTTCAAGAGAGGCAAGAACAGGCTATGCCTGAGCTTTTATTGCCGAGGCGTGCTTGTGCAGTGGCAGTTCCTACCATTGATTCTTATGTCTGCGCTCGTCTGCAATGGCAGTTCCTACCATCGAACGTTTCAGGATGGACGGACAATCGATTATCCCAAGGACGATCTAACGGCCCTGTGCCTACAACACATCACATCAAAACAATACATGGACTTCAATGAAAAATGCCTTGCGATGTAATTACGACTTTATTGAGTTCACCTTCAAGAGTTTATAATAATATAAAATATTTCTAATATAGAAGCAACATTGATTTCCAAATTCAATTTGATCATTGTGAAAGCAACACATTTTGTTGCACTTTTATTCAACTTAGGGTAAAGGAATCCTGACAAATCCATTCCCTTTTGAGTGGGAGTTGGAAATGGATAAAATGATGTCTTCCTCATTCACTCAGTGAGTTCAGATCCTCCACCTTTTCACCCTCATGGATTTGGCAGTGGGAGCCATGGATCTGGCACCATTCTTGCCGTCTATTCCATTTCCAAACAACAAAAAATTCATGAATAGCAAACCCAGTTTGACGGCTGTTCCCGGTCTTGCAAAAGGCCATGGTAATGTTGCTACCATTACAGCACAATCAACACAGAAACCGAGCTTCAAAACCCTATGCGGCGACAATTTACATATAAATTTCAAAACCCTTGACTATTGTTCTATGTTGCAGGATTGCACTGACACCAAACAACTCGAGCAACTCCATGCCGAAATACTGAAAAATGCTCTTTATCGTAACAAGTTTTTCACTACCAAGCTCGTGGGTTTGTACGCCATGTTGGGATCCATGGAGGATGCACGCAAAGTATTTGACAGAATACGCAAACGAGATGTTTTCTTGTGGAATGTGATGATCAGAGGTTATGCCAAGAAGGGTTCCTATGAGGAAGCCATTGCATTGTATGCTCAAATGCAGGAGGCAGGCATGAAACCCAACAACTTCACATTTTCATCTGTACTAACGGCTTGCGCGTGCCTGTTGGCATTGGAACAGGGTAAGTGGGTACACGATGACATAACTAGGGCTGATTCTGAGTTTGACGTTTATGTTGCGAATGCTCTGTTGAACATGTATTGCAAATGTGGAAGTTTGGAGGATGCACGCCAAGTGTTTGACAAAATGTCCGAACGAGATGTGGTCTCTTGGAATGCAATGATTGTTGGGCATGCTCAAAATGGATGTGCAGGTGAAGCATTGAGGTTTTTAAGTAAAATGAGGACGGAAAACATCATGCCCAACTTGGCCACCATGGTCAGTGTGCTTCCGGCTTGCGCTCAGTTGGCAGCTCTACAACAGGGCAAGTGTATCCATGCTTACATAATTAGAGTTGGATTTGATTTGGATGTTGTCGTGGTCACTTCACTCGTAGATATGTATGCCAAATGTGGGAGTGTAGAGATTGCTTGCCGTTTGTTTGAGAAGATGGGAAGGAGAGATCTGGTTTCATGGAATGCTATGATTTCAGGGTATGTTCAGAATGGGTATTCCGGCAAAGTCTTGGCACTTTTTAAGCAAATGCAACAGACCGGGACTAGGCCAGACACATTCACGGTGGTGAGTGTGCTCACGGCATGTGCCTACTTAGGGGGTCTGCAACAGGGGAAGTGGATCCATGGTTATGTAATCCGAAGGGGTTTTGAATTGAATGTTTTTGTTGGGACTGCACTTATAGACATGTATGCTAAATGTGGTGGTTTAGAGTTTGCTAGTGAAGTGTTTGACAAGATGTCTGGAAGAGATTTGTTTGCATGGAATGCCATCATTGCTGCATATGGAAGGCATGGGCATGGCCAGGCTACTCTTGCAGTTTTTTCCCGAATGCTAGAGACAGGCTTGAGGCCAAACCACATCACTTTTACACATGTTCTATCAGCTTGTAGTCATGCTGGCCTGATAGATAAGGGCTGGCATTACTTCAATCTTATGAGTCGGGATTATTGCATCACACCCAGGTTGGAGCATTATGCATGCATTGTCGATCTTCTTGGTCGCGCTGGTCATCTGGATGAGGCCATTGACTTTATCAAAAAGATGCCATTACAACCTGATGCTATTGTGTGGGGGGCTCTGCTTGCTGCTTGTAGAATTCATTGCAATATTGAACTTGGACAGAATGTGGCAGAGCACCTCTTTGAATTAGAACCTGAAAATGCAGGATGGCATGTACTGCTCTCCAACATCTATGCTGCGTCTGGCAGGTGGGATGATGTAGCAAAGGTGAGAACTATAATGAAAGATGGGCAATTGAAAAAGACACCAGGTTGCAGCGTGATTGAGCTTGATAACACTGTTCATGCGTTCTATGTGGGAGACAGATCACATCCTCAGTCAGAGAATATTTATGCAATGTTGGATACCTTGTCTGAGTTGATGAAGGAGGCAGGGTATGTGCCTTACACTGATTTTGTGCTGCATGATGTTGAGGAAGAGGTGAAGGAATATATGCTTTCAAGCCACAGTGAAAAGCTGGCCATTGCTTTTGGGATTTTAAGCACAAACCCTGGGATCCCTGTTCAGATCATGAAAAACCTTCGTGTTTGTGGTGACTGCCATAATGCCACCAAGTTCATCTCCAAGATTGTTCAACGAGAAGTTGTTGTGAGGGATGCAAACCGTTTCCATCATTTCAGGAATGGATTGTGCTCTTGTGGGGATTACTGGTGATCCTAGCAAGCAGGCAAATATAATCAAGGTCCCAGTAACTTCATTTTGTGCATTCTGCATCAATTTTGTTATACTTGCATATAAAGTCAGTTAATTCAATTTTAGATCAACCAATTATAGCGAATCATTTTGGTTTGATTCATGCCAAATCTTCCAGTCCGTCTGATAAAATTGGAAGATCTTGGCCCAAAGTGATTCCTCTGCTAACAATCCCAATGGAGGTCAAATTTTCCATCAAACTTTGCATGCTGCTAGTGTTGTGTTGGCATCACAAGGCTTTTTTTTTCCGGGGTGGTGGGAAATCCTAGAAACGTTTCCTGTCCACGGATCTGGAATATAATATTTAGTAGTAGAAGAGGTGTCGCAAGTTGGTCTAGGCTGGGGGACATGTGATAGGTGATAGTTTAGAGGCATGTTGATCCGTCTCTACATCCTTGGCAGCATCAGCATACTTCTCTATCATCTGGGGCCTGCTGAATTTGGTCTTGAGGGTAGGTACCTGGTATTGAGGAAACCTAAGATACAGGGACAATTATTTAAGAAAAGGTACTGATATTTCTGATATATAAGTTACAAACACGAGTTCCAACGTATTCACAAAGCATAGAAAGCATTGAAAACAAAGCCATCAATAGAAACAACAAATAGGTAATGTATCCCAAGTATCTGACTAAAATCTATCGCAATTCTCTCATTAGATGCCCAAAACAACCCAATGGGTGTGTGGCAATGTCTGGATGGCTTCTTATTTGTTTGAACTGGAGTTTGGTACCTACACGTTATGATGGATTAGACTTACGATGCATGTCTTTGTTTTTTCTTTCTGTTTTCTTTCAGTTGCAATGAGGCCACTTCTTTTCAATTCCTACTGGATTGTGAGCAATACCACCACATCAGGAAAGGAACAAAATTAGAGAACAACATTTGGAAGTCGGCTTTCCAAGAGTGCCAAGTAGAGGACAACCAAAAGAGCCTTAAGGATGATGCTAAAAAACAAGTCATTGAAAGCAAATCTAGCCAGCCTAGAGACCTACCCTTGTAGAGATCAAATCCATAAGTAGTCTAAAACTTCTTTCTACCAAATTATGGATCTTGCCTCCTTACATTTTTTTCTTTGTATCTTGGAATATTGCTTTAGATAGGCTAGTTGGCCTTGTGGACGTTATAGGATAAATCATTTTTTAATTTCAAATTCAATTTCATATCTTCATGGGCTTTAGCCCTAGGTCTACATCTTGACAATCGTTTTCTTGGTTGTGATGACACTATGCCTGTGTTCTTTTCTTGCATGTATTTATGACAGGTCAATGTAGAATTCTAGAAGACTCTAGAACACTTATAGGTTTGAATGCAAATTGAAGCTGCGGCTCTCCTTAACATGTCTTTGTTTATTTTAAATATTTGTTCCATATCCTAAGTAAACATCATTGGGTACAAATAAACTTTATGTATTTTTTCGTACTTACTATATCCAAATTGTATTGGTATAGATGTCTTTGCATGTAACCTTATTCCTAGAATTTAACTTAAGAGTAAGTCTTTGCATGCAACCTTATTCCTAGAATTGAACTTAAGAGTAAGTCTTTGCATGTGACCTTAGTGTCACATCGCACTCATGAAGTGTTGAGATCATAAGAGATAGTAGATCTACAATGATGTCTTTAACAAACCTTGATCCATGCACTTAACATAGATCACAAGAAGACTTCACAAAGATACTTTAACCATAACTAAGAGAGAGTCACCACAAGTAGAGTGAAGAAGTGTAGGTGCCCTTTGGCAAAAGAATAAATGAATTCACAATGAGGTGATGTTACAAATGCGGGATGTGGTCTATTTATACCACTCCATTAGGGTTAAGGCATTGACCCCAAGGAGGAGAATATGCCGACCTTACCCTAAAATACAATAAAATATGGCAAAGTGTAATAATGGGTGTAACAACCCATGACTACCCAAAGGTCAACGTGGCATGTGGCCATAAATGAAGATGACACACATTCCCAACACCCCCCCTTAATCTAAATAGGGAGCCATTTGACATGATATTATAGTACATATTGTTCTCCCCCTTCATGGCAGCTCACATACACCGATATGTGTTTGAAGACGAGTGAATGTGGGCTCCAAAAGAGATTTGGTGAAGATATATGCATGCCCATTTGTGGAACAAATAAACATTGGTACAAGTTTTCCCTATGCATGGAGGGATGAATGTAATGCATCCAAATCTCAATGTGTTTGGACTTCTGATGATTCATTGAATTATGAGTAAGCTCATAACACTCTAATTATCATAAAATAGGACAAAAGAACAACGTTGAGCAAGATTTAGCTCACCAAGGAACATCCACATCTAGGAAAGATGTTTCACAACATGAACTGCATTGGCATATTTGGCTTCAATGGAGGAGAGTCCCACCCCTTGTTGCTTCATGGAACACAAACAAATTGATCCAGAACCAAGGGAGAACAAGTACTTGAGGTGGAACACCGTTCATCAAGATCACTTGCCCAATCATCCCTTGTTGCTTCATGGAACACCAACAAATTGATCTAGAACCAAGGGAGAACAAGTACTTGAGGTGGAACACCGTTCATCAAGATCACTTGCCTAGTCATCATAAAAAAAGACAAGAAGACATATGTTAGCACATGTTGACTATAGAATGCCCATGTAAATGTTGGCCCTAAGATAACGTAGAATGTGCTTAGTGGCTCTCTAATGACTCTCATGAGGTTCTCGCATGTAGTGGGTACACATCTTGACTGCAAAGGAGATATATGGTCGAGTATGAGTAAGATAAAGTAAATTGTTGACCATAGATCGATAAATAGATGCATTAAACAAGGGTGAAGGGAATTGGGCCTAGACTTTATCTCGGAAGCATGAGGAGTACCAATTGGCTTGTAGTCTTCCATGCCGAAGTGTTGCAAGAGATCCAAGGTGTGTTGCGACCAAGAGAGAGAAATCCCAATAGAGGTCTAAGAAATAAAAAACCGCTAAAAGGGACGAAGCTACCCTAAATCGGTCATCTCAAAGGAGTCCTTGAGCTATTGTTTCTAATCATTGATTATGTATGTGGAGTAACCAATCAAAAGGAGATCATCCACATATATCACAACAATAAGAGTTTGGCTATTGTGATGGTGAATGTAGAGATCATGCTCAACCTTTAGTGAGTGAAGTCACGACTAATAAAGAACTTGCAAATCTTCTCATATCAGGCTCTAGGGGCTTGTTTAAGGCCATATAGAGATTTCTTAAGCTTACAAACCAAGGGAATTAGATCATTTTGGACATACCCTAGTGGTTGTTGCATATAGATATCTTCAAGAAGATCTCCATGGAGAAAACCACTTTGGACATCCATTTGATGAACTTTCCAAGTCAGTGAAGTAACTATAGATAGAACCATCTGAGTGGAGTCTGTTAGCACATAAAGTTGTCATGGGTCATATGTAGTTATTGTTAAAACCTAGGTCTACACCTCTGCCGAGTCTCTTTCTTTTTTGCATACCTTCCTATAATTTTTCCTCTTCTGGTTGATAAGATCAGTTTGGTCAAGTTTATTGTATGCGCAGGGAAAAGCTATGAGCAAAATGAAACATTCAGAGCAATCCATTTCGGGCTTGAAATACAAGCAAACAAGCAGGTTCAATTTTCAACGGCAGAGATCCCATGTGCAATTCAGATTAACGACTCTCATGCATTCGGAGTTTCAAAATCGTGCAAGGATTAACGATTAGACAGAAGCCCCGAAGTGCCGAAGTCTCGAAGTCCCAAAGTAACGAGAGGTTGCCACGTCAACCGAAAGAAAGTACTTTGGGAGATATTCATGCCTGCATCCAAAAGCTCTCGAAGCCCGAAGTCCCGAAGTAACGAGAGGATGCCACGTCAACCAGAAGAAAGTACTTTGGGAGATATTCGTGCCTGCATCCAAAAGCTCCCGAAGCCTGAAGTCCCGAAGTAATGAGAGGTTGCCACGTCAATCGGGAGAAAGTTACTTCAGGAGATTTTCATCCAAACGTCCCTAAGTTCCGAAGTAAATCTCGGTCGTCCAAAACAAGGGGACACGTGAAGGCAGATCTCTCACTTCGGAGACACGACACTCCAGAGGATTGTAAGAACTATGTATTGAAAAGTCCCGAAGCTCGAACTCCGGAAGTAATTGTGGGCCATTGATCTCAAATCAACAAGAACCGTTGATCTTTGCAACAGATAAGAAAGGAATATTAACTCGAAGTGTCGAAGTGTCGAAGACACATGACGTTCATCCATTAGTAGCCGTGACAATACAATGACGTCAGGCCACCACATCAGATTCAGAAGATCGCCCTCCAGGAGATATTCTCGCTCGGCCTTCAAAGCTCCCAAGCACCAAAATTGGCTCCATCTCTAAACACGGTTAAAAGGATTATGGAGTTGGCAAATGTATAAATTTTAGCGGGGGCGCTACAAAAGCAGGGCGTTCCCAGTTCGCGGATTGCAGCAGATCGACGACCACACTTCATTGCGGGGACATAAAGTGCTCGAACGCTAAAATCTTAGAGAGGTCCCGCAATTGAAACCACTGTATAGCTAAAGAGGTACGTGGTAGTTGGTGGTGAATTGCGGGGGTCGAAGCGATGGGGACCCAAAACCGCCCTTGGCAACTTTCGCAATCATGTGCTTATATAGAGCCCAATCCGAGAGCAGCACGTGGCAACAAACTAGGCATTAAGTCTCATCCTGATCCCAAGGAGAAATCAATAAATGAAAGAAGGACTGGTGGTTGAACAGTCGACTGCCCCCTTAAATGGAAGCATGGGGGGTCTGGCTGAGGAGATAAAAAAATGTCAGCTTGAAGTACCACAGAGGGCAGTTTCTCCTGCACGCCCATACTGACCAGAGTTTCCTTCTGATAGAAGGAATAGGACAGATAAGAGCAGACACACAACGCTGGAAAAGAGGCGCCCAAGCATCAAGACATGTCTACTGTTTTGACTATAAATACATCCGATGAATGATATGTAAAGGAGAGGGGGGGGTTCGGCCCAAGACCAGAGGAAGTTTTGAGGAATGTTTATGACTGTATGTTTTAGTTTGTAAGTTGGAGGGGCATGTAGCTGTAAATTGTATTGTTATTGAAGACTCATATGAGTTGTTTCATTAGATTTGTCTTCTATGTTCTATGTTCTATTCTTTGTCTTGTCTGAATGCAATTGTTGATTTTAAGGATTAAAATTTTCCTCTAATTGATAGATTCCTGATGCAGTAGAGGATCTGCTGTAAGCTTTCCTATTTATCATTGTTTATTGTTCATACACATCTAAGTTCTATTCTTCATCTTGTTTGAATGTATTGCTGATTTTAAGGATCAAAATTTGTCTTTGATCGATAGATTCTTGATGCATTAGAGGATTTGTTGTAAACTTGCCTATCTATCATTGTTTACTATTCAGACACATCTAAATTCTTTTCGTAGAGAGGATCTCTACTTAACAAATATTCGTCTTTATGTTATTCTCTTATTCTTCTCTCCATCATTATACAAATCTTTTGTCTGGTAGGGAGCTCAAATGCCTTCATTGAGTAGATTGTTTATGACTCTATAGCCCAATGGTCCATCACTGATCTGCATGGATATTTGTTGTCTTTTCCTTTCTTTAAATCTTGTTGATCCACCTACTCAAACCAATTTAATACATTTACATTTTGATGGGTACTGGGCTTATCCTCCTGTAATCCGAGGGTGACTCTTAGTGCTAACCGAGTCCATACAAGGAATTGGAGCACAAGTCTTTGAATAGTTGATGCTTTCTATTTTGGGAAAATCCTTTAGCAAGCTAGAGTGATTCGTGTTTCTCAAATCTTCCATCTACATTGTACTTGGTTTTATAAACCAATTTGCAACCAACTAGATTCTTACCCTTAGGTAAGGGGACTAGATCCCAATTCTTATTTTTCACTAGGGCAACATATTCAATAGCCATAACATCCTTCCATTTAGGAGAGTTTTTTACCTAATTGAAAGTAACATGATCAACTTTAGCCTTGGAAACAAGAGCTTGCGAAATATGGCTCCTCCATTAGCATCCAAGTTCTCCTTCAAGGGGAAGGTGAGGAATAACATTCTGCAAAGTAGATGTGGCTACTTAAGCATTGGTCGTGACCTAGCTAGAGGGGAAGTAGAAGGAAAAAGTTATGTAGTGACATTGTGATGAGGTAGCTCAATCGATAAGAGATTGGAGCAAACCACCTGTGTAGAAGGGACTTCAGTGCTAGTAGTACTAGACAAGTCATCAAAATAGGTCTTGTCATGGATTATTCACTAAGTCACTCTAGAGGGTGCGCGCTTGGAAAGCATGCTAAGTCTACTTTCCCAAGTAGTGAACATAGGTCTAAATAGATTCTAGACCTAGTGTATTCAGATGTTCGTGGATCGATGACAGTAGCATTAGTCATAGGAAGCATGTACTATGTTTCCTTCATCGATGATTTCTCTTCGCAAGATATGGATCTACTTCTTAAAGACCAAGGATGAGGTCTTTAGCAGGTTCAAGGAGTTCAAAGCCCTAGTTGAGAACTAGACAGGGAAGAACATCAAGGTATTGAGATTGGACAATGGGGGGGAGTATGCCTCCAAGGAGTTTGGGGGTTTCTACAAGGAGACATGCATCAAGAGGGAGCTAATTGTTCCGTACAAACCACAATAGAATGGGGTTGTAGAGCAGAAATATCGATCCATCATAGGGGTTGTTGAGGCCATGATTCATGACCAGGACTTGCCAATGTTTCTTTGGGCAGAAGCATGCAACACAATAATCTACACCAGAGCAGGTGTTCGCATAAGATCTTGGAGGACAAGACACCAGAGTAGGCATTCACTGGTGTGAAACCAGAGGTGAGTCATTTTCGCATTTTTGGTTGTCCAGTTTATATCCTTGTTCCTGTAGAGAAGAGGACCAAGTTGAAGCCCTCCAGTAGGAAGGGTTTGTTTGTAGGTTACAATGAGACATCAAAGGCCTACATGGTCTTCATTCTAGAGCAGAGGAAGACAATCATAAGCAAGGATGTAAAGTTCGAGTAAGACTTTGCATTTAGGAAATATCATGAGTCTATTCCAGTGACAAAGGATGTGGAACATGAAGCTCTGAAGGTTGATCCATGGTCACCAGTGGCTTCTAGTTTAGGGCATCAACCTTTAGGTGAGGAGAAGGAGACATTAGCCTCCTCCAGTTCTGTCAGGAGATCTTGATGGTTCACTCAAACATTGAGGGATGCTCAAGAGAAAGTGGACTATGAGGAGACATTTTCTCCAGTCGTTGGGTACTCTTCCATTAGGGGAATTAAATCTTTAGCTTCATTTATGGGATGTAGGATACATCAAATAGATGTGAAGACAACTTTCCTTAATGGGATCATTGAGGAAGAATTGTACATAGAGCAACCTTAGGGATTTGAGGTAAATGGGAAGCAATCCCATGTTTGTAGGATTAAAAAAGCCTTGTATGGACTCAAGCATGCATCGAGAGCATGGTATTCCAGGATTGATGGATATTTGTTGAGTATGGGCTTTACCAAAAGTGAGGTAGACCCTAACTTATACTATATATTTGTTGGGACTGATTTGTTTATTTTGGTGCTACATGTAGATTACATGTTTCTTACAAGTGCAAAGAAGCTTATTGTAGGGTGCAAAACAGATATGGTCGTTGCGTTCAAGGTGAAGGGCATCGACATTGTTGAAACAAAACTTAAATTTTTATTTTTTGAACAAATTTTTTGGTATCCTGGAGTCTTTGCACTATTAAAATTTTTATAAGACAAAGCTTTTCAGATCTAATGAATTCGAAATACACTTGAGGTTTATTCTTGGAAAGAGAACGATTGAAAATTAATCAATGAATGCTTAAAATACTTTCTCAAATAATATTCTAAATGAACCACAATGATAGAATTCGAAGTTTTTCTAAAACATATCGGGATATCGGAGTTCGTGATTTGATAATAACAAATTTCAATACACATTAAATCCCGATCTCCCGACCTCCGATTTCCCGATACGCTAATCTTCTATTAATTCATTGTTTTCTTAAATCTCATTTAAAAATAAGTCTTAAACGTTAAGTTAATCATATCGGGAAATCGCGTTTCGTTGTTTCGAATGAACAAGTAAACTTAACATCGTTTTCCCCGATTTCCCGATCCCCGATCTAAATCAATTCTTAATGAAAGTCTGATCATAAGCTAATTACTGCTAAACATGATTAAGAGTAGTTAATTATGTCGGGAAATCGCCATTCGCGATTCCGCGAAGAAAAAATTTCACGTCGTCAGAAATCCCGATCTCTCGATACCCGATTTCCCGATTTCCGAAAGCTCTTGATTAATAAAACTTCGAGAAGATAATCTGGATTTATTAAAATAATGAAATGATTAACTTAATTAATATATCGCATTCTCGGCGATCGGGGTTTTACGACGTCTCGTTTTCGTGACATCGAAAGTCCCGAAACCCCGATGAAAACATT
>JASDQU010247104.1:0-16592 GCA_032191745.1 Picea mariana
TCGGCACATGGTTTTTTGCCGATGGTTTTCTATTTCCGGTTAAGGAATTAGGGTTTTGGACTAATCCAGGTCATTGGGTTAGGGTTTTGGAGGCCGCTGGCTCCTATATGTATATTGTATTGTAAACAATGTAAAACAATGTGTATCAATATAATATATGTTGGTTTCTCGGTTTGGGTTTCCAGGTGAAAAATCTCTGTGTAATGTTTGTATTTGCCATTGTATCTTTTCTGTTCTTTTCTGAATATTAGTTTGCAGTAGATATTGTACAAGGTTAGAATTTACAGATATGGAGAATGTCTCATGAAGCTGCAAACATCAACACTCCCTCTCAGCGAGGAAGGAATTATCAGTCATGCCAAGTCTATCACATAAGTACTCGAACTTTGTCCTGGTTTGGTAAGAACATCAACAACCTGCTCATTTGTAGGAAGGTACTACACCAGTACTAGCTTCCTCTGCACCATGTCTCAGATGTAATGGTACTTGATCTTAATTTTTTTCGATTTGTCATAAAACATTAAATTCTCTAAGAACTTCACACAACTCTAGTTATCATAATGAATAAAGGTGGAATCCAACACATATCCAAATAAATATGCCAGAATATTTCAAAGCCACACTAGTTTGTGGGCTGCCACACTCAATGAAATGTACTCTATTTATGCGGTGCTCAAAGCCACATAATTCTATTTCCTGATATACCAGGAAACCATGGTAGATCCTTAGGTGAAGCAACACCTGGAGGTGCTCTTCTTGTCCACTGCGCTCCCTACCCAATCAAATTCAGTATATCCCTGCAATCTCATGTCAATACTGGAAGTATATCTCAAACCATGTCCAACTATGCCTTACAGGTATCTCAACAGATGCTTCACAACAATCTAGTATGTCTTTCTTGACTGACTCATAAACTGGTTAAGTGCACTCACTACATAGAAAATATATGGTTCGGTGTTAACCAGATACATCAATGATCCAATCAGTTGTCTGTACAGGGTTGGATCATTCTCGTCGGAATCAGACGAAGACACACTTAGTTTCTTTAGATTCGTCACCATTGGTGTAGCCATGCGCTTACAGTTCAACATCCCAAAATTCTTCAATATGTCAACTGTATACTTCCCCTGACTCGGGAAGATCTCATCAATTCTCTACCACACTTATAGTCCCAAGAAACAGTGCATCATACCAAGGTCCTTCATCTCAAACTCAGAGGCCAACACATACTTGCATTCAACAATAAGGATTTTTGTACCTGTGAGGAATAAATTATCAATGTAGAGGACCAAAATCAAGGAATTACCATTAACAGTCTTGTAGTACAGGTTGGGATCAACAACACTTTTGTTGAATCCTAAACTAATCTGGTATCCATCAATCCTCGTATACCAAGATTAAGGTGCCTGCTTGAGTCCATACAGGGTCTTCTTCAACCTGCACACATGGGAATCCTTCTCAGTATCGTGAAACCATCTGGATGCTCAATGTATACTTCTTCCTCAATCTCTCCATTGAGAAAGGTTGTCTTCACATCCATTTGATGTAGTCTTCAACCCATGGATGTTGCAAAGGAAATAGTCATCCAGATAGAAGTGTATCGAGAAACATGAGTAAATGTTTCCTCATAATCTATTCCCTCCATCTGAGAGAATCATCTAGAAACAATTCTCATTTTGTGCTTCTCGATTGTCCCATCAACTATGTGTTTGATCTTATAGATCCACTTGGAAGTCACTACAAACTTCCCCTTAGGTCTTGAAATAATATCCCACACATCATTCTTCATGATGGGCTAAGACTCCTCCATCATGGCTTCTCTCCATGCTGGATGACTAGTTTCCTTCTCATAACAGGAAGGCTCAGAATCAATGATTATGGCCCATAGTTGTGACATAGCAAAAATATATCTGAGGTCTCTTTCTCTCTCAAAAGGTACCATATGGATCTGCATGTCCTTCTACCTCCTGCAAATTCTGACGAGCCCATGCAAGTCTCTTTCGACCTATTTCAGTATCTCTGGGAACATTAATTGGAGCTACATGATCAACAGGATGAATTGGATCAATAGGCTCAATTGTCTCCCTCTGAACTATTGGAGGGTGAGGGGGAGAAGGCACCATATCTCCTTGTCTCTCACTATCAATGTCCATGTGAGATCCTCTAGATCTCTTGAAGGATACCTCCTCCTCAAAGGCAACATCTCTTCTCACCTCAATCTGTCTTTGAACAAGGATGTAGATCTGGTATGCCTTTGAAGACTCATTGTACCCCACAAATGTACCATTTCTTCCTGAAGGGTCTATTTTGGTCCTTTTCTCCTTGTGTACATAAACGTATGTACTCAACACCTAAATATCTTGAAGTGTCCAACCCCAGGCTTCACTCATGAACTGTGTCCATACTAGACATCTTGTGGTTCCCTCGTGGAACACATGTTTAAGACATATCAAGGTTTTCTCATGGAGCTAATGTCCCCCAAGACATATCAAGGTTTCCTCGTGGATCTTATGTCCCCCAAGACATATTGAGGTTTCCTCATGAAACCAATATCTTGGTTCCTTCATCAAAATGTTTGAGGCACGTCAGTATGAATTCCACATTCTCCTCTACTAGTCCACACAAGACCCTCTCGGAAGAATGTCTCACATTGCTTCCTCAAACATCTCTTTTCAACAACTCACATATTTATGGGTGCCCTTTCCTTGCTTCCTAATTCAATGGAGTGTAATCAAACTCGTCCTTTAGCTTGACATTGGCACCATTGGAGATTAAAACTTGGGAAATATTAACCCTCCCTTTGCTCACAGGGTAATGCAACATTGTGTGCTCACCATAGTTTACCACATAAACATATGAACCTATATACAGTAATGCTTCCACAAAATTAGCATGCCCACTGCTCATATCATAATGGAGTGAAGTCAACCCTTCCTCATTGTTACTATGGATTTTATGATTTTCTTGTCCTCCCAGTGTTGCAAGCTTGTTGGCCCTTGACCAGGTTTTGAGGAAACATCGATCATGGTTGACCATTTTTGGGACTTCGACAGGTTGGTCGAAGACAGAGTGCCCAGGCGAAGTGGATATCACGGGATTCTGCCCATTTTGCGGGCTTTTGGGGGATTTTAGGGTTTATCTAACAGGTATGGGATGTCGGCCCATGGGTTTACCCATGCTTAGGCCCATTTTTTTAATGTATAAATAAGTAGCTATTGGAAGATTGAGTAGGCTACTAGTCATTGATCGGCTTAGTGATTGGCTAGCTAGCTTTGTGAAAGAATGTGTTGAAGCTTGTAGAGCTAAGTGTAATCGTTTTGTAAGTGCTTTGTGCACAGACTGTGTAAGGCTTTGTGTTGTGACATGATTTTGAGGAAGGTGGATCTAGTGCGCTGTGTGCAGATCACTTGTCTAATGCGGAGTGAGCACTGTGGCTCTGTGCCTGCAATAAAATTGAAGAAGACTAATAAGAAGAAGAAGAGTTGGTGGACGTAGCCCCACGTTGGGGTGAACCACGTATATCCTATGTTGACGTTCTTTGTGAAATTTTATTCATGGTGTTTATGTTTATGTTTTCTTAGTGCACTGTTCTTGATGTATGATAGATAGATCTAGGATTGCTTAGTGCTTTATGATGTGAATGAATGTTAGATATGAACTAATGGTAAGTGCTTAGAGGTATTGATCTGTTTATTACAACACTATTTTGTATTTAGAGTTTAATCTGTGAAGTGAATACGAATCATAACTTAATGCATACTATTGGCTAAGTGCTCTGTTGAAGTGTGTAATCACAGATCTATGTCCCAGCTAGGTTGTAGACACCTGAGTCTTGCAACCCCCTGCCTCTACCTTGGGTGAGACTTCATCTGCTTCGCAGGCATTGACGAAAGGGCCGGCAGTTAGGGTGTTTTTGGTGCACTGTTGAAGCGTTAAAACCTGGGTCTGCCCTTGTGCCAACAAATGGTTTCGTTGCCGGGACCGAAACTGTAATTGTTGGGAACTGAAGAAAAGAAAAATCTATGTGCGTAGATCTATTGTTGTAGTGCATAGTATTCTACTTGACTTGCGAAGTTATATGCTAAGAGAGGGAAGCCTGATCTGAAGGAAGAGGTAAGATATTGAAGCTTTGTGCTCTAATAAAGGTAAGATAAGTGGAAATTTTTGCTTAGAAAGTATGAATTTAGGTATGTTTGATAGATTTTGTCCCAGTCTGAAAACTAGGGCACAACTAGAAGAAACAAGATTTGATCTGAATAAATTTGATAGAAATAGTGAAAGATATGTTATTCATATGCATAGAAAGAATTGTTGGTCTAATAAGTGGATGTAGGACCCTAGAAAAGTTTCTCCCAGATTGCAGGTCCATCACTGTGATCGCAGTACACAATACAAGAAAGGTTGGGGATCGTTTAAGAGAAAGAGAGGATTTACATTGTGTTATAGTTGTAGAAGATCAGGGTATCTTGCTAAGGAATGCCCTAGTATAGGTCCCTATTTTTCTTTGTTGTAAAGTTGTTGATCATGAGGCTTTGGATTGCCCTAGAATGATTGCTAAAGTTGAAAAGATGAACCTGAGACAAGAAAACCATGACGAAGGTCAAGAAACTAAGGATATGTTAGAGAATCAGAAAGAATCAGAGACTATATTATTAAAGATGAGAGAAACATTGAATGATCATAGAAACATCGGTCTACCAGAGATCTTAAAAGAGAAGAAATGCATAAAAACAAGAATAGGATATTTCGACATAGACTATGTGTTAGATGAGGAAACACAGATGAATCTTATGCCAGAAAATACTTGGGAAATTTTGGGAAAGCCAGCTATGATTCCTTCATTGGGAAGGATAGGATTGTTTAAAGAAAAGATGATAACCCTATGTGGAAGAGTTACTAATGTACCTATGATGGCACATGGAGCACCGACTGACGAAGAATTTGAAGTCATTAAGTTTGTTGAGGACAACGCCCCTTTTGCACTTTTGTTAGGGAACACCTGGATTGAGAAATACCATATCCGAAGAAAATAAGAAGAGGTATCCATAGAACAAAAAAAGAAAGAATTAAGGGACTTTATGGCTAGGAGAATAACATGCTTAATAGAAGAATAAGAGGACAAGTCAAAGAAACTGAGGGCTAGAGACTTAGCTATCGAAGTTACAAGAACACAGGAAGGCTTGAAAACCCTATCCATGCAAGAGAGAAAAGAACTTGCCCCATAAATAGTAAGCGAAGAGGTATTACATTTGAACCCTTTGAAAGACCCTCAGCAGTGTGAAGTTACTATGCTAAGAGAAGATAAGAACAAAATGGAAAGAGGAATCCCATGACTCAGATCACAGGAAATAAGGAAACAAATCTCAGTAAGAAGAAGGCAAAGTTAGAAAAACTTCAGGAAGTTCTAGAGAACACTTCGCAGAAGGCAGGCTTGCAGAACTTGAACCTCGCCAGAATAGCAGAACAACGCAGACTGGCACTTCACCACGACAAAGATATATGACTGTTGGAGGCATCTCGACCATTAGAACGATGCTCTGAAATGGATAGAAACACAGTTATTACCGAAAATATCGCTATTGAACCATTGGGACTATGCCACAATGGATGGAATCGTATTGATTGAGGCATTCATGGCCGTTGGAGGAATTTGTTACAACATTGATATTTAATCCATTGAATGCCTCGCCGGGGCCACTTTTGCAAACTGAGATATTCAAGATAATAGAGAAGTGATCACACACCATGTTCTATTGTCCAGACCTCGCCATTGAGTCAATTACCTTAAGTATTTGTTTCCCTACTCGAGATTATTTGCTTACGAGTGCGCATGTCGGGCGAACGTAGTGCAGTAGAGAAGTCTGTGGAGGAGATATTAATAGACCTTATGGTGGAGAAAGTCATGTCCACAGGAGTATAGGCCTCATCGAAGGGAGGATTTCAAGCATCCCCCTCAACTGGACGTCGATCTGGGCCATCTCGAACCGTGACGAAGAAGAGAAGAAAGCACTGCAACGATTTGGCGAATGCAAAGCAGATCCCATCAGTCTTTCCCAACTACATCCCACCCTTGGCTGATGCATTTAGTCCTGACATCATCCCGAGGGATTTTGAATACACACTCATCACTACGTACCTCCTGAAAGGGATACGCACAGTTGCACCACAGCTGGGACTGATCCCATCTCTTAAGATAATTGATTTCAACCTCGACAACATGAAGAACTATGCGATGCTCACATCGCATTGCTACCTAAAAAAGACAATTGGGAAGAAGCGTAAGATAGTTCCCCAGTTGTGCATCAAGGAGATTGCAAGATCAACTATCTTAAATGTGACGAAGATCCCACACTTCGACAGACATCAGGAGGTTAACGCGTGCATTAAAATCCTCTTGTCGTGCTTCCATGGAGGGTACCTGTGGTTGGATAGGCACATCATTGTGGATCGGATGTTGATCCACCTCATTACTAGATTAAGCATGTAGGGACTAGACCCTCAGAAATTCTACTCAGGAAAGACATCAAATCTCTCCTTGGCACAGCGCATCAAGGAGGCGTATGGCGATGTGGAAAAAAGGAAGCAGGGCTACAAGCTAGCCTCCATCCAGGATGGTGCAGTGCGCCTAGCTTGTCATCTGATAGCGGGCAAGCTCGTTAAAAAGAACCGCCCTACGCAAGTAACAGGATTCAAAGTCGACCTTGCAGGGAAGAGCGTCGAAGGGATGCAGATGAACTCGATGAGCTACCTCGTCAATGATTTGGAGAAGGATTGTCGTGAAGCATAGGACCAAGGCTACGAGTTCCACTTTAGTTGGTTGTTGATTTTAATAACATTTGTTTCTTGGGAGATGCCAGAGGGAGAGACATTCCCTTAAGTTGAGTCATTAGAACCACTGTCCACGAGGTGCACCATATTATGGTATACAAGAGACATGGCCAAGCAATGGAAATCAAATGCAGTGTTCCACGCGTACTACTTACGGCTCAAGCGGACCATTGAATCCTTCCCCTGAATGATGCCGAATACACTCCATCGGTTCAAGCCACTCGCAAATTTCCATGCAGACCAACACTTCATATATATCACCGTGAGTGGGGATGAAAGCAAGGAGGAGTTTCAGTCTTAATGCAAATTGACTGATGAAGACATGGAAGAGATAACCAAGGAATGGCCAGCAGAATTCCTTGTACCAGTGGAGGATGTGGAACTCTCCAACCCCGATATCATTGGAAGCCCATTAGTCACCCAAGTCGAACAAGATGGATAGGGCAGTGACAAGAAGAAGAAGAAAAAGGAGGAAGTGCAGGACATCGACAGTGAGGAAAACTATAGTGCATCAGAGGAAACTACATCTAATTCACTTACAAGAGGAGGAGGCGACGAAGTAAACCAAGAGGAGGAAGGATAATAAGACAAGAAACAAAATGGAGAAGTAACACCACCAAAGTATCCCATTATAGAGGCCAAGACGTCAAAGAAAAGGAAGGTTTCCCCGTTAAAACCCTCAGCGCGAAAGAAATCCCGAGCCACTAAGCCTCAGTCGCAGAATGTGCTCACAGTGGATGATATCCAGCTTATCATCACAATTGTCAAAGATGCCTAAGAGGATATCCTGTAGAGACATGAAGCCAAGCACAAAACAGTGTATGACAGGATCGAGAAAGAATTTAAAGACATCCAGCAAGATCTCCAGTCGATCAGGGCAATGTCCACTACGCCACCCTCAACAGAGAATGTAGAATTAGGGGATGAGCCCACCCAATTGCGCATATTAGTAGATGCAACAGAGACTCGACTTCGTCGAGTCTAGGAAGAGAAGGAGAAGGCCACAGAGGCTTTGAGGCACGAAAAGGAGGAGGCCTTAGAGAAACTTCGGGTTGTGCAGTAAGAGATAGATGACCTTCGAGCAAAGTTCGAAGAAGACAAGGAGAAAATCCAGAAAGAGAAAGACCAGTTGCTCGCGGAGCAGATTGGGATTAGAGAGGCAGTGAATAGAGCACTTCTCTCTATGCCAGGCTTGGCACAGATGGAAGAAGAGACAACCGAGAGCCAAGTAGGGAAGCTTGTTGAGGCCATTTAGTAGCTCCAAGCAAGAGTAGCAGAGCTATAACTTCAAGTAGTGCCTAGCACTCCACAAGAAGTACGAGATCAAAGGGAAGAAAATTTTAGGAGCGCAGTAGAAAGAATCATGTCATTGGTCGCAGAATGCAAGCAACTCAGTGAACGAAGTGCATAGACCTATGAGTGCCTTGCAGAAGACCCAGAGCTGAGGAGATTGGAGGCACATCTCCAGAAGGCGAAGTAGCAAGCATCGGCTGTGCAAGCACAACTGAAGCAACTTACGATAGTGGAGAAGATGAAAAGGTCGCAAGAGCAATGCGCAGTTTAGTAGCATGTCACTGCCATCCAGAGCTGAGTTATGGAGGTGACCCAAAGACTCCCGCCGGTGCAGGATGAAGCTTGCACACTTTTTGAAGAGATCAAGGGACAAGGCGCACATATGGAAAAGGTGGTCACAATAGTAGAACAATGCCTGGAAGGGCCTGTCAATGAGCAAGTAATCCAGGATTTCACCGAGAAGGAGGCCCTGGAGAAGCAGCAAGTCGAGGAAGCTCGAGCTAAGCTCGAGGCCTTTGAAGCACTATTGCCCAGATCAGAGTGACTCGGGATGAGTCACTGATGAGTGTTGGAGGCTTGTTGGCCCTTGACTGGATTTTGAGGAAACACTGGTCATGGTTGACCATTTTTGGGACTTCGACAAGTTGGTCGAAGACGGAGCACCCAGGCGAAGCGGAGATCACGGGATTTCGCCCATTTTGCGAGCTTTTTGGGGATTTTAGGGTTTATGTAACGGGTATGGGATGTCGTCCCATGGGTTTACCCATGCTTAGCCCCCCTTTTGTAATTTATAAATAAGTATCTAGTGGAAGAGTTAGTAGGTTACTAGTCATTGATCGACTTAGTGCTTGGCTAGTTGGCTTTGTGCAAGAATGTGTTGAAGCTTTCATATCTAAGTGTGAGTGTTTTGTAAGTGCTTTATGCGTAGACTGTGTAAGGCTTTGTGCTGTGACCTGATTTTGAGGAAGGTGGATCTAGTGCATTGTGCGCAGATCACCTGTCCAATGCAGAGTGAGCACTGTGGCTCTGTGCCTATAAGAAGATTGAAGAAGACTGATAAGAAGAAGAAGAGTTGGCGGATGTAGCCCCACGCTAGGGTGAATCCTGTGTTGATGTGCTTTATGCAATGTTATTCATGGTGTTTATGTTTATGTTTTCTTAATGCATTGTTCTTGATGTATGATAGATAGATCTAGGATTGCTTAGTGCTTTATGATGTGAATGAATGTTAGATATGAAGTGATGCTAAGTGCTTAAAGGTATTGATCTGTTTATTACAGGATTGTTCTGTATTTAGGGTTTAATCTGCGAAGTGAATAAGAATCATAACTTAATGCATACTATTGGCTAAGTGCTCTGTTGAAGTGTGTAATCACAGATCTGTGTCCCAACTAGGTTGTAGACACCTAAGTCCTGCAACCCCCCATGCCTCTACCTCGGGTGAGACTTCATCTGCTTTGCAGGTGTTGTCAAAAGGGCCGATAGTTAGGGTTTTGTTGGTGCGTTGTTGAAGCGTTGAACCCTAGGTCTGCCCCTGTGCCAACAAAGCTCACGATGAGTGTGTATGCATAGTAAACAACCATTGGAAACCCTACGCACTTCCCGGGGAGTCAAACTCACGAATTACATCTCTTGAACATGGGCTTCATCCAGATAGAGACAAGTCTCTCCAAATCTCAAATCCATCTCTCCCAGGATAATATGCATTTAGAAATTTCAAATATAATGTGCGTTCGATCGAACCAGGGGAACTACAAATAGATTTTTCCTTCAATTAAATGCTCAACATAAGCACTCAAAAATTACAAATATGATTTTTGTGCCATTGAGCCAGCGAAAATAGTAAAATTCGATTGAGTTAGCTGAACTACTAGTGGATTTCACTTTCTATTAGATGCTCATGATAGGCACTCATAAATCACAAATATGTCTTGCGATTGAACCACAGGAAAAATAGGCGTTTAATGCACCATGATGGAGTACTGGCATTAATTTTAAGGGTAGCTACGACGACTCGTTATACAATGTTTAGCCACCTCTTCAACCACCTGTTTCACAAGTGTAGCTTCATATCCATTTGTATCTTCTTGTAGTGTAATATTGTTGTTTACCGATATCTTTCAATATCAGATGTGTGCTAAAAATGGAATTCATGGTCTTACAATGGCCATGGGAAAGATATTCATATATATTTAATCCTTTTAGCGGAAGTTATACGTACCGACAACTTAAAACTGTTTAATATATATGTAATCTCATATTAATCTCTACAATCTGATATTTGTATCTGAAGTTGAGGGTTATGCATTACCCACTAGGAAATATAGAATCTTTTATGGGACCTCCCATGAGGAAGTCAAGCCAAGTCCCGCTCTGATACCATGTTGATTTTTCTATGTAAGATGATTTTTAAAATTATGAGTGTTCCATATATAGAGAACATATGGTGACCATCAATAACTATTTATTATTATCATTTACTTATTATGTATTATTTAATAATCAATAATTATGTTATTAATTATTAATCTAAGAGAATGTCTTCATGATGTTGTCCAAACATCAACAAATTTGGGGTGTGATAAAGAATTAAATGATAATAAAAAATTATTTATTATAAGGAGGTGATCAACCCTAATCTAGAAGATCAAATGCATCTCTCTATTTTGAGTAGTGTAAAGAAGAAAATCAACATTGCTAAAAATAAGAACAAACAACAAACTCTCACTACATCATGGGTCCAAATAATTTGTCATCTTTGTGACACTAAGAGGGTCGACGATGAAAAACTCTTTCTCTTATAATGTCCTATGTACAAAGTATTTGTTATAATATTGACCTTCCTAGCATTTTAACTCATCAAAACTATGGTGATCTAGGAACTCTTCTCCTAAAGCTTTTCAAGCACAAAATACATTTTTAAAGCAAACCAAGTAATTCCTTACCTTTTTTAAGGTCCAATAAAGTAAACTTGGTCTCATTGGACGTTAACCATCACCACCACCACCACCATAATAGTATTAATATAATATATAATAATCAATTTTACATTTTATAAAATTAGCTCAATAACTTATTGTCAATATTTATGGAAATGTGACTAGTTCAAAACCAACAAGTATCCATCAACTATACAAACATATTTATTAAAAATGCTAATTATTCATGTAAGAATTTTACCTTCTCTATATCCATGACTTATGCAATATAATTTACCAAATTTATCATAAAAATAAAATAAAAAATTCTAAAAAACACTAACAACATCAATCATAAAATAATTTCAAACTAAATCACTCTTAACAACCTTCATCCATTCTCAAATTAACTAAGTAAACAATTTTTACTATATATTTTTAGGGGTTGTCTAAACTTTGTAGGTTTTGATCATTTTGGTGGGAATTTGGTGATATAAATCTAGACCAAATAGTAATTTGTTTAAATTGCAATTCTAAATGCATAACTAAATTTAACATGTTGAAAAACCATGAAACACTAGTATTCAAATCTACAAATTTAACAATTTCTCACAAAATTTAGACAAAATTAAACAAACAATATCCTAAAAAACAAAAACAATAAATAAAACTTTTAGAATACAACTATTCTCTTTAAAATTACTTCCCCTCCCTTACTTTCTTACCTTTTTCACACAGTGCTCTTACTTTTCTTCCCACATGCACATTATCCTTTGCTTTTTTACTTCGTTATTTTATGTGTTGGCATCTTATATTTATTTATATGATTCTCCTTTTTCTCTTTCTCTTTCCTTGCCTTATCTTTCCTTCATCCAAATCCCGGTTACTTACTTTCTCCTGCTTTACTTTCATTTCTTGTCCATCGTTTTTCTTCGTGTTTCCTTCAATTTTTCCCTCCTCTTCTCTTCGTTTATTTCGAAAGTTTCTATTAACTTTTACCTTAATAATCGCCCTACTTTTTTATATATTTGTTTTTCCTGCGTTAAGAACAAGTCTTTTTTAAGCGTTCGTTTTTATTCTCGATTACCTATTGTCAACTCTATTCCCAATGCTTTGTTGAATTTCTTAATCTTTGAATTTTTTTCATTAAAATAGATATAAATCTCAAAAATATAAAAACTCTCTATTGATTTATACTTCTGACAAAAACCACCAAAGTACTGAGGGCTTTATCTTTATGTTGTGGACATCATATGAGGGTGGAATTATTGTTCAAAATGTCGGAAATCGGAACAATAGTCTTAAAAACATCACAATCTGTATTTCATTTCACCTCATGTCATCTCTACACTGCAAGTGGTGGGATTCACATCATACGAAACCAGGAGACAATATCAACGGATTCAAAGGTAAAACGCATTGAATTAGAAGAGGGACCACAGGTCCCTTATAGCAACTTTAGGTCGTAGAACGGTTCAGGAATATTGGCTTGCCTGGGCTTCATCCATAGCACAGTTCAGGAACATTGGGCTCCATAGCACAGTTCAGGAACACTGGGCTCCAGTCACAAGTGAACTTTTTGGATGTGACTGTTAGTACAAGTTAACTATTTGAATGTGATGGTTAGTACAAGTTAATTTTTTGGATGTAATTATTATAACTTTTATTTTGTCAGTGTTAACAATGATATTGATAATATTAATATTGATATGTATAATAAACTATAAATTTTTTAGAATTTTTAGTTGTTTGTCAAGGTTATAGGAATACTTTATTATAAAGAAGAAGGATGATGACTATTCTAGTTAGAATTGTTCCAACACAATCTGCTCCTTCCAAACAATCTTCTAACTTGTGCCATAAAAAACACTTATTCTCCATCTATGATAATCAGCATAAAGAAGAACAATAATAACTATTCTAGTTAAAATTGTACCAACAATCTATTCTTTCCAAACAACCTTCTACCTTGTACTATAAAACACTCATTCTCCATCGATAATAAACACAAGGTTCAAATACTCTAAATGCAAGTTAAATACAATAATAATTAAAGTCAATGTAAAGGTATTAAAAAGAAATGTCCTAAGACAAAAACCTCTTTTTTTAAAAAGCTTGGTCAAATTATGCACACTATTTCAAAATTTGTGAAAAAGTGACAAAAACAACTGTTCCATGTGACTCATTGTGACTCATTGCACAAATTTTCAGTTAACAAATGTAGCCAAAGATTAAAGCCAACCAAAGTGATCTCAAATGTCTGACCAAATATTCGATATCTTTTTTATGCTTTAGGGGTGGAAAATGTATGTATGTTCAAAGGGAAATCTTTAAGGCGGACCCTGAAATTGACTAAGCAATGCTAATATCGAAAAAAGTTTTCTTTGGGAGAGTTTTCCAATAATTTTCCGTTAACAAATGTAGCCAAAGCTTAAAGCCAACAAAGTAATCTCAAATGTATGACCAAAAATTTGGTATCTTTTTATGTTTTATGGGTGGAAAATGAATGTATGCTCAAGAGGAAATCTTTAGGGCGGATCTGAAATTGACTAAGTAATGCTAATATCTAAAAAAAAAGTTTTCTTTAGAATAGTTTTCCATTAGTTCAAATAGCAGTTATATTGGAGTCCACATTAGTTAGTATTGTTCACATAAGTGGAGTTTCAAGAAGATTTTAAACTTTATTATCCATAATTTTAGTCCGGTTATGTAAAAGATCATATCCATAAAAAAGTTTTCTTTAGAATAGTTTTCCACTAGTTCAAATAGCAGTTATATTGGAGTCCACATTAGTTAGTATTGTTCACATAAGTGGAGTTTCAAGAAGATTTTAAACTTTATTATCCATAATTTTAGTCCGGTTATGTAAAAGATCATATCCATAATTTTAGTGGTAAAATTTTAACTCCAATGATAAAAATGAGCCACATCAATTCACATTATTCACATAAATGGAGCTTCAATAATAAATATTAACCCTAATTAAGAGTTAGGTTATGCAAAAGACTTTAAAAAGTAAATGGTAACTCTAATTGAGAGTTAGGTTATGCAAAAGACTCTAAAGGGTAAATGGTAACCTTAATTGAGATTTAGGTTATGCAAAAGACCCTACTTATAATTTTAGTGGTAAAACAAGTTAGCTTCAATGACAAAAAGGAGCCACATCAATTAGCATTATTCACATAAATGGAACTTCAAGAAGACTTTAAAGGGTAAATATTAACCCTAATTGAGAGCTAGGTTATGCAAAAGACCCTACCCATAATTTTAGTGGTAAAAATTTAGTTCCAATGACAAAAATGAGCCACATCAACTAGCATTGTTACATAAGTAGAGCTTTAGGAAGACTCTAAAAGGTAAATTAGTAACAATAATTGAGAGTTAGGTTATAAAAAAGACCCTATCCATAATTTTAGTGATAAAAGCTTAACTCAAATTAATAAAAGGAACCACATCAACTCGCATTATTCACATAAGTGAAGCTTCACAAAAACTTTAAAGACTAAATAGTAACCCTTATTAAGAATTAGGTTATGCAAAAGACCCTACTCATAATTTTAGTGGTAAAACTTTAGCTCCAACTACAAAAAGAAGTCACATCAACTCACATTATGCACATAAGTGGAGCTTCACTAAGACTCTAAAGGGTAAATAATAAATCTAATTGAAAGTTAGGTTTTGCAAAAGACCCTAACCATAATCTTAGTGGTAAAACTTTCGGGCTAGTAACAGAAACGGGTTCTATTTTATTTGTAAAATTATTTTGTTCTAGAAAGAGTTGTTTAGAAAGAAATGAGATAACAAATTAAAGAAGCAGAAGAAAATGGCCATGTAGTAGCTTTTTATGCCATTGTGTTTAGCTACTCCACAGTGACGGTGACATATTGCATTTCTCTATATTTTGCATTGTAAATTTATAATGTTTATTTCTGATTATGATGCATTGTAAATTTAGAAGCAAAACTAGCATGTATGAATTATAGTTATAAATTGGTGATTTTTTATTTTATTTTATATCAAAAATAGAATAGTATAAACCCACAATTTTTCAAAAATTCCATACAAATTTTATATCCATATATCTAAAAACATTATGAAAAACTTGTAAAAATCTACATAGTGTGATATATATATAATTAATGAATGAATTATTGATAAAATTTATAGACATTTAACTGATTCAAAATCCAAACATTCATAATATAATCTTACCTTCTTATATTCATAACTAACTTACATAATTCACCAACTTTACCATAAAAACAATAAAAATTTAAAAATACCCTAACTACATCAATCATAAAATAATTTCAAATTTAACCATTCTTAATAATCAACCACCCATTCCTTATTTAACTACATAAACATTTTTTAATCCCTCTTATTATTGCAATTGTTATTATCTTATTAGCAACAACCACTGTACAAAAGTGGTTGATATACAAATGCCATCATTAATTTTAAAATAAGTAGTATTAAAAAAAATGGGAAAAAAATTATTTATATTAATAAAAATTATTAATATTTATAAAATTTATAATTAATTAAATTTATACAAAAACACTTAAAATAAAATTTAATATTAAAATATAGTTAAATAAAATAAAATATTTTATTTACATAGTTAAAAAACAAAATAGTAATGTTGTATATTCACTTTATTATAATTAAAAATATAGTAATATCTAATAATCATTAAAAAAAAATCATATTCACATAATTTTCAACTATTTTTTATTAATTTAAAATATCAATAATAAATTATATTTAAAATTCATATAAAAAATCATATTCACATAATTTTCAATTATTTTTCATTAATTTAAAATATCAATAATAAATTATATTTAAAATTCATATATATCATATCAAATGAATTGTTAAAATTTACATATAATGTCATGACTATAATAATGATATCATAATCAATAGTCAAGTTATGAGATTTAAAATTTTCCATATGTGATGACTATGATAATGACATCATAATCAATAGTCAAGTTATGAGATTAAAAATTTTCCATCTGATGTCATGACTATGATAATGACATCATAGTCAATAGTAAAGTTATGAGATTTTTTTAATATGATATAATATATGTATAAGGATTTAAAAAAGAAATTTGGAAGTTTTAAAATTCTATATTTATAAATGGAAAGTGATAATGACATAATATTTAAGTCAAGAGATTTTTTAATATGAAAGAATATATTTATAAGGATTTGAAAAAGAAATTTAGGAGTTTCAAAATCCTATATTATTTATATTTGGAAAGTGATAATGCCATCATATTATTTTATATTCTAGTTAAGAGATGTTCTAATATAATATTTATAAGAATTTAAAAAGAAATTCGGGAGTTTCATAATTTTATATATATTTTTAAGTGGAAAGTGAGTTTTACATCATATTCAAGTTAAGAGATTTTTTAATATAAAAGAGTATATTTATAAGGATTTAAGAAAGAAATTTGAGAGTTTCAAAATTTAAATTGTATATTTATTTATAAGTGAAAAGTGATAATGAAATTATATTAAGTTAAGAGATTTTCT
>JASDQU010247106.1:0-14875 GCA_032191745.1 Picea mariana
TTATCGATGTTCAGTATCACTTTGTGAGAGACGTGGTTGAGGAAAAGAAGGTGTTGCTAGAAAAGGTTGGCACTTTGAAGAATGTTGCAGATTCATTGACAAAGTCTGTGAGCATAGAAAAGTTCTCCTGGTGTAGAGTAATAATGGGCATTCCTTCCCTGGATTGTTGACTATATAATCCCCTGGACCACTGGATGCAAAGAAAACAACAAGTGGGAGAATGTTGGGTATGTGTTATATTCTTTGCATGTGTGTGTGTGGGTGTGTCAAATATGATGACTGCGTCTGATGATCCCTCGTACTAGTGCTCTGTTTGTGGCATGTGTGTCGGGTGCTTTCCTAGGGGGATCCCATGGGGGGCAAGTATTCCCCCCCTGGTTACGCACAGCGTTCGGCAACGGGTGGTAGCCTGGGACCGACAGGGTTTGGGGCAGCGCCCTGAAATTTTTTTTTGGGTGGTTTTTGCTATTTTTAGCGGTTTTGTAAATTAATCCCAAATTAAGGGATTAGGGTTTTGGCATCTACGGAATACATAAAAACATTGTGTATATATTGTATAGTGAATGGTGAAATTCAATATAATGAATATAAGGAAGGTTTTCCCGATTGAGGGTTTCCGGTATAAATATTTGTGTACTATGTGAATGAGCCATTGATTAATTTTTTTTTTCTTAAGAATCTATATGAATTGCTTTATTTCATAGGTTTAAAACTTACACTATTAAGGAAGAGGTAGAAAAACTACTTAATGTTGGCTTTATCTACCTGTTTCCCTTGACTAAATGGGTATCCAATCCCGTTCATGTGAATAAAAAGCAAGGAACCATCCGCATATGCATGTATTTTCATGACCTAAACAAAGCATGTCCTAAATATAACTTCCCGACACCCTTCATCGATCAGATTCTCGACAAGTGTGTGGGAAGAAAAGTTTTTTATTTCATGGATGGATTTTCAGGGTATAACCAAATTCAGATTAAACCTGAGGACCAACATAAGACAACATTTATCTTCCCTTCTGGTACTTTCGCATACCAGAAGATGCCTTTCGGCCTTAAAAACACCAGAGAAACCTTCCAATGTGTTATGACCTTTGTATTCCACGATCTCAAACATATATTCGAATCCTATCTTGACGATCTTGTTGCTCACTCCCGTAATAGAGTGGATCACCCTAAGCACCTTCGACGAGTCTTTGAAATATGTTGCTATTATCGCATCTGATTGAACCCTCATAAATGCATCTTTTGGGTTAGGTCAAATCATCTTATAGTATTTTTAGTCTTTGAGACTAGGATCATGGTAGATCCATTAAAGGTTGAGGTAATACTTTGATTTCCTCCCCCGTGCACTATTCACCAACTTCGAGGTTTACATGGGAAAGCTAAATTTTTACAATAGTTTATAGTGAACTATGCCAATATTATGAAGGGTTTCATGCATCTCTTGAAGAAGGACACACCTTTTAACTGGGATAAGCGAGCCTATGAGTCCTTCAATGCTTTAAATAAAGCCTTGGTATCGACGCCACTGCTGACGTCTCCATACTACAGTAGAGATTACCTATTTTATGTTGCCATGTCCGAAGAGATGATTGGTATGGTGTTGGTTCATGAGGATGATGAGCTCTGTGAGCACATCATTTACTATATTAGTCAAAACTTAATCATTCTTGAACTTAAATATTCTCATGTTGAAAATCTAGTTTTGGTTGTCCTTCATGCAGTCCAACAATTACGACATTATATATTTATTTTAAAAACTACTATGTTTGTTGATGTCAATTCATTTCAATACATCCTTACAAGGTGTATCATAGGGGGAAAGTACAATAAATGGATTTTCATTCTACAAGAGTTCAATCTCAATTTCACTTCTGTGAAGTCCAAAAACTCACTAGTTTTCGTAGAGTTAACATATTACTTCCCTAGATTAGATGAAGATGTTATTCATGTTGATTCATTTGCATATGAACACATTTTCCTTGTCTCATTGTTGGATCCCTGGTATGGAGACATTGTTCTCTATCTTCAAACTTTGAAGTTCCCTCAACATCTCTTGCGAGATGACCAAGGATGTATACGATACGAAGCTAAGAAATAACTTATCGTCAGTGACACTTTGTATCATTGAGGAGTCGACAATATCCTACATCATTGTTTAACTCATGAAGAATCCAAGTCTGTTCTAAACAACTGCCACAGTGGGGCTTGTGGTGGTCATTTATTTGGGCTTGCGATGACCCAGAAAATTTTATGAGCCGATTATTTTTGGCCATATATATTTAAAGATTGTGTCGAAGAGGTTAAGAAGTGTCACCCCTTCCAGGTTTTCACTCAAAAAATGTGCTCGCATCCATCCCCTCTCCATCCAGTCATTATCGTCAATCCCTTCACCAAGTGGGGGGTGGACTTTGTGGATTGCAACCCAACTTCAGTTAGGGGGCATCGGCAAATTATCGTGCCTGTAGAATACTTTACTAAGTGGGTCGAGGCCATGCCTATAGTTAAATCCGATGGGAATACTATCGCCTTCTTCGTATTCAATCAAATTATATCCAGGTTCAAAATCTCGAGTGATATTGTCATTAATCATGGCATTCATTTTCAGAATGAAATGATGGAAGAACTAGCATCTAAAATGGGGTTTAAGCATGGTCATTCTTCCCCTTACTACCCCCAGTAAAATCAACAAGTAGAGATCATGAACAAGTCTCTCAAGACCATTTTGCAGAAAACGGTCATCTAGAGAAAATCTGACTGGCATATCATGATTTATCCATCACTTTGGGCATACTGAACCTCGGTAAAGACTTCCACCGATTTTTCTCCTTTCTAGTTAGTACACGATGTGGATTTGATATTACCTATTGAATGTGAAATCCCTTCTCTTATATTGGAAATTGTGCTCCTACCTGACACTTTTGATCTTGAACAACGCCTCGTGCACCTAGAGAGTCTAGATGAGCATCATCGAGATGCCTCTATGGCTATCGAAGTGAATAAAAGATGTGTCAAGGTCCAATACGATAAGTCTTTTTGTCCCCGATTGTATGATGAGTGTGACTTGGTCCTTCTATATGATCAAGCCAAAGAACCACTGGGTGCAGGCAAGTTCAAACCCATGTGGCACAGTCCATATATTGTGCGACGTGTCTTACAAAAAGGAGCCAATGAATTAGAGGATTATGAAAGAAACATGTTGGATGAGCCCAGGAATGGGCTCTATTTGAAAATATATTACGTTTAAATCCATAATCTTGGGCATAACTCTTTGTATACTAATGTAATTTAGTGTATATATCATTTCCCTTTACCTTTATCTTCAACTTGCTTATTGAGTTTTCCCTTGGTTGGCAGATGTCAATGGAGTCTTTGATTTACTTAGGATTCACAGACGAGGCCAGTCTTCATACATAGAACTTGGTTTCCACCACTTGGGTTGTTTACTCACCCGAGGGTATACTGGTGTCTTCAGGTGGTGTATTCCTAGGGCCATCCATGAATAATGTGGTGGAATATAGCATCGTTATAGAAATTTTGCGCGATGCCATTTCACATGGTATTATCTCTTTAGAGGTTCTCCTCGACTCCCAGTTAGTAGTATGTCATTTGAACGATATTTACCATGTGCGTGACCCTATTCTACTCTGACAATTCCTACAGGTACGACTTTTAGAATGACAGTTTGATTTTATTACTTATCATCACATACCTAGAAGTTCTAATTATGTATCTGATGCATATGCTAATTTTGTTTTAGATTGGCATTTGTCATATAACTAAATCAAAGAGAACATTTTCATCAACGTACACATTATAACACAAGTAAAGTAGAAGAACCATGTTTTTATATATATTTCAAAAAATATGATGTTTACAGTACAAAATTGGGGCTAACACCCTCAATATACATATACAGTTGATCATACAATAGTCATGAAATCAACACCTGTGGAGCTGGATGAGTGTCATGGTAAAAAAAACTATGACATTTGCAAGGCGCCAAAAGAGTTGTACCCAAGCACGAGGCACACCCACCACCTGCCGCTGCATAGCCTCCGACAGATCCTCCACCTAAACCACAGGAATCCTCTGCGTCAAATGAGACAAGTTTCCCTACATGTTTTGAAGGGCTCTCTCTGCATACCCTCCCACTACCTCATCTCCCTGGTGCCTTCGATGATGTCATGGAAGTCTATCTAATCGTCGTGGACCTACTTCTGTCTCACATACATATTTAAGTAGTACTTAACATCATTCAAAAATAATTTTATTTTCCTATACAAAAATACAAAAAATGAAATATTTAAAAAAACTTTGACATACCTATGTCTCCGTAGGAAGACATTGGTGGTAATGGCATGTCAGTATCTCCTCTAAAGTCAATCCTTGCATAAGAGTAGTCATCCAGAACTATCACATGCCATATCCACCAAAAGAAGAAGTCATCATTGTAGGGTGTTGGCACCCTACCTCCCCCCTGTCGCCTCATCACCTCAGTCCACCATGCCATGGCTGGATTGCGAGGTCCACGCGTAATAATCTCAACTCTAGGTCCCAAGCCTAGAACCCACTTGAAGAAAAAACTACAAAGGATAGAAGTGAACCCAAAGTTTCTTTTACTGCCATGTTTGCATTCTGTCAACTGGATCTTCATGTTGGCCAGCAATGAGGTGCACCATTCGTACACCATGGGTCTCAATAACTCCACTGATTAGAACATAAGTGGCCTTGATGCCTGGTGCAACGAGGTTGATCCTGTGATCCATGTTAAAATGAGGACAACACTCTTGAGACTTGGATTGCTTATCTCTCTAATGGGCAGCTGGATCTTGACCTTCTCGATCCCTGTAATGCAATGAGCGACTATGTATTCCTCAATTTTCATTCCACTCCCAACTCCCTAGGCTTTGATATTGACCTCACCCCGACGTCCCAATCCCATCAAGAAATAAATGTCCTCAACTTCAATCCTTAATGGTTGTTCATCAAGTTTGAAGCTCTCACTATCTGGATCCCAGTAATCCACGAGAAACTATAGCAATATCACTTGGACCCTAATACCTTTGAGAGCCCAGAAATTGTATAGCCCAGGTCTTTTTAAGGCCATTTGGGGCCCTGGATGCCTCTCCACTGTAGCTTCTACCTCCTCATGTTCTCTTTCTCTCCACTCTAGCACCATCCTGCAAGAGACAAAACCTTAGTTAGCAACCTATAAAAAACATTATCCATGGACATATATGCGATTTGTAGTGTACATAGTTGCATATCGTGTTTCTTATACACTGGTATTTTTTTTTAACAACCACTTATAAGCATCCATATACAGTACTACCCGATAAATTGTAGCTCACTTACACCTAAGTTTTCAAATTGCACCCTAAATAAATTAAAAAATGGAACCTAATTACAAAATTTAACCAACTAAAAATAAAGAGGGATCAAGATGAGTTACCTAGTCCAGACAGTCGTCGATTCCATCGCTCGTAGCTACCGCAATCACCAGTTGAAGTTTGGAGTTAATTTGGTCCAAAATCCACTATTTGGGTAAAAAATACAAATGGTATAGTAAAATTGGTGTTTTTACTATTTATAGCCAATTTTTACCCACTTTGCATAGTTTCATCCAATATTTTGGCCTAATGGACTAATACAATAGTGGACGGAGTTGGGTTTTGTTGTTTTATCCAGGGATTCTTGCGGTTTTTAGCACCATGTTGCTTGTTTGTAACTTTGGACAGGTATTTTTCGTTACCCAACATATAGGATAGGTATCCAATCCATCATGTACCATTTCATAGTCCCATGACTGTTGCTCATATTCCTTAGGTACAAACCCATTTTGTAGCGACACAAAACCTTCTATCTACAACTAGAAGTGTCTTTATCAAATGCTTGAGACTTACCAAACATGGGTACCATAGTTAGATCATCTTCTTCATTCGATGCCCATGTAGAGATTTTTTTTTGTAGGACTGAGAGTCCCTTATATCTAATACATGACTTTATGATGAACCTCATTTCTTACTCATAAACATGTTGACCTATACCTAGAGGACTCTCAAACGAGTTTGATTTAAGCTAGTTTCCAAATTTTAAAAAGTGAAAAGATTTCTGAGTGAACTTGTCTCTTTCACACTCATAAATCAGATCTGAAATGATGTGTATTTGGTGCAAGTTTATCCCTTTTTCAAACTAAGTAAACTAAGATTACGAAAAAGGACATTTTTTGGCGTTAAGTTGTAATTACATCTCATGCCCTTGCTTGCATTATTGAGCCTATTGTTGATTCTCTCTTTTGCGTTACAAGCCTCTCACCTCAGCAATTTGCATCATCAACCAAGAAGAGCCTTGTTTATATCCTTTGCATATTGAAACCCTATACCCAGGAGGAAACATTCCCTCGAGTGTCCATATCCTGCATGCACCGCCTTGCATTGAGCATAGGTATGTTCCACTGTTGGAACTAGTTTTTCTTACTTGTGACACTCATTTCCTCCTTTGTATCATAACATTCATTTGACTATGATAAAACAAAAAAATACGGGTGGGAAGGGAATATTATCTTATATTGGCAGCAGTCGTGTCACCTTTGAACAAAGCACAAAATTTTTGAGTCCACTTGTCATCAAAATTTTGGGTTTGGCATGACCTTAGGAAGCTGAGCTTGTTACAGAGAGTTTACTCCCCCAACTAGTTAATCTTCTAGTCCCTGTGGAGAGTTTGATTGATGCCTCTTTCATCTCAAAGTTTCATCATTGAGTCTATGCTGCCAGATTCTTCCATATGTCTCATGCTCTTGTTCAAAGGATGTCTATCAACCTGTGTTGGCCACTCCTCAGAACTCTTGAATTTTCAAGTCGAACATACCCTCAATGTGTCTCAGAATCACATGAAGTTGTATTCCTATTATGCACCTTCGTCCTACTTTCCTCATTGGTAGGTAACCTTGAACCCAACAATCGACATTTCATCATTGGTCGTTGATTGGGTGGTTTCCCTTCTGTTCGACGGTAAGACATCTATTCACGTGTTGGGATTCATGTAGTGTCTTGGATTCCATTAGCCCTATTGGTGGTTTCCTCTCCTTTGACAATAATTTTCCTCATTGGCTGCTATTTATAAGGTCTCTTTGTGTACCGCTTGCATCTTGCACATGTGAAAGACGCACAAGGTTGTTGGTTTGTGAACATGTTCTTCATATTATTTCCTCCAAATCATCAAGATCCTTCTTTGTACCTCATGTTGAATGATGAGAGATGCCTTAATGCCTTCCTTTCAGAGGGTCTCCTTCCATTGACTTCAATTCATCTATTCTGGAGACAAGACCTAGAGTCCTATGAGTACCTAGAGGCTTACAGTCATTAGTGGAAAGTTCTCTCGCCATCGACATTTGGGAATACATCAATGTCTCCTGATCGATGGATTTTTCAAGTGTTTGACCCTGACACCTCTATTCACACTTGTAAGAATGTACTCGATGCCTTGATACCTACTTTCATCATCTGTAGGTTGTCTCGCATTTTTTAACGGTATACCTCAATGACCGGTAATCAAACAAAGTCTCATTATGTTCGACCTCAACTCCTTTTTTCACATGATGTATAATTGCACCTTTGGTGGATTGTGTAGAAGACTTGAAGACATAAATTTATAGTCACAGCTTTCCTGAGTTGTTTCTACCTTTCATTGGACCAATGCCTATGTGACTTCAGTGATCATGGGAGATCAGATTGTACTCCATTGTATACAGATATATTCATATTGATTTTTAGACTGGTTTTACTAGGCCTTGTTCATGACTATGATAGCCTTTGGAATGTAGCCACCTTTGTATTTCCTATTCATGGCCATGGACAGTTGTTTGGTATATTTTCACATGGATCTGTAGTGTAATTCAAATTGGTAGACATGCATGTAAAGTCAATACAGATTGTAATGAACAAATAGTTCTTCCAGCTGAGTCCCCATTACTCCACTTCTGGGTCTTATAATGTATTTCGACCATCGCAGATACTCCTCTGACCTCACACATTAGGGGGCATCTGTTATAGACATATTTTCCTCACCCTATGCAAACTTTCACATAAGGATTTGCAGACCTGAAGTCCCTTTTTGCAAATCCCAGAAATAAAAACATTATTTTTCCACATATGTGCACCCTACCTATATTACAACAATCGTATATGCAGGTTGCACCACTATAGCCTCCATACATTGGGATTTGTGCCCAAAATTAAAAAATGGTGTCAAGTTTCCATGTTACATCATGAGATCCACGATCCTTAACCTTCCATATACTAAAAAAATTCTGACATGACCCTTTAGTTCCACTTGAAGGCTACAAATGGGCCAAATACAATCTATGGAAAAGAGGAGAAGAATTCAACTTTGAGAGAAAATTTAATCTGGAGAAATTATTCACTTCATATTGAGTTTGCATACCTTTGTCCTTTTAAGTCTGAATATATTGTTCATCCGCCAAGATCTTCCCTACATGATTGAGAACCTCATTGTCTCTCTTATATGAGATTTCCTTTAGTGGAGGATTGAAGTGGTGGAGGCCTGGATGGAAGGGACTTATTTTCTCGGTTTTGAACCATGCCGACACGAAATTTTGTAATTCATTCACTTCTACTGGTTACATTTTAATAGAAATACTCTTTTCTCATCCAATTAATATCTTGCAAATACATGAATTGTTATTCCATGGGCATATCTGTTATGAATGTTGATGGATTGTGCTATTGAATGTGCTAACATTATATAATATCACCATATGCTTGTGTTTCTTGGTTGTTGAGGACAAGTTCCAGGTGTATTTCTTTGATTCAAGTGCTCAACAATGGACTTCATCGAACGTCTAGACGAGGTAGGCCTTTTTTCTTATCTTGCTAGCATATTTGTTTATATAGCATACATAAAATTAGAGTTGATTTCTGCAGTCATTTTCGCTTGTTATGGTTTACCCCTAGCCATAGATATATTTTCCTCATAACAAGTCCCTGAGCCTGTTCTATTTCTCTCTAGGGCTCCAGTGCTACTAATTAGGAAATCTCCCTGTTGGAAACTCTAAGGATTCTCAGTTGTGGACAGTTCTATATGAACTTCCATCAATCTCATAACTAACAGGCCTTTCAGTACTCACAGCAATCCAAAGTAAACCATCTCTCTTCTACCCATCCTGCACAACTGAAGAGAATGGACCCCCTTCTTTGCCATGTAGTCCCTCAGGTTGTCCATCTCCTTCTAAGGCTCCAGTTCTTTTGGTTAAGATTCTCCTTGTTGAGACTCTTAGGACTCATAGTTGTGGATTGTTCTATATCAACTTCCATCAAGCTTATGGACACAAGCATCCATTCTCATCTGGAATGATCATTAATTATTACAGCCATTCATCAATGGATCTCCTCTTCTTTCACTTCATTTCCATGCTCACCCCAAGAGCATACGAACTAGAAATAGTGAGTGAAGATCAAATAAGAACAAGAGAACAAGGGAACAAAATGAACAAGGGAAAGAAGACAAACAAAAGGGAAGAACGACCCCCAAACTTCACCCAAATCCATCCTCATGCAGCCATTCGTATCTATGCTTGGACCAAGAGCACACGAATTCATCCCAAGTGAAGGAAATGGAAGAAGAAGAAGAACTAGGGAGAAGAAACGCACCCAAACAACCCCCAAGGGATGTTTATAAAATCACAAGAACCAAGAACCACATGGTCTTCCCCAAGAAGCCCATGTAACCACTTTTTTCCATAAAATCAATTATGGTAAGTAAAAATAATAATAATAATACTTATCCCCTCAAGCCCCCTCTCTTGTGGAATCATATCCCCATATCTCTTTTTTCCTTGTTCGTCTTGCATCAACCGGTGTATTTTATTAATGTATATGAATCATTACATTTCCTAGGAAATCTATCCCCTTTTCTACTTTACCCGCTCACTAGCCTAAGTCACAATTAAATAATACATTATAGTTCATAAGGGTTAAAACTGGGATGTGATAGATCCACTCATCTTGGTTGTGTATGTATATGATTTGTTTTGTCACTAGTGCAGAGGATCTTATTGTAGGGTGCAAATCAAATTTAGTTATTGAGTTCAAGATGATGGACATTGGCTTGATGCATTATTTCTTGGGGTTAGAGGTATGGCAAGTATTGGGAGAGATCATCCTTAGTTAAGGGAAGTAGGTTGTGGAGATATTGAGGATATTCGAGATAGAGGATTGTAGACAAATGGTTACACCTATGGTTATCAATATAAAGAAAGTTATCACTTCAGACTCAAAGTTGGTGGATCTCATGATATATAGGCATCTGATAGATAACTTGATGTATTTGGTCAATACCAGTCCAGATATATGTTTTGTTGTGATCACCTTGAGTTAGTTCATGGTGGAGAAGAGGCAGGTGCATTGGATAGCAGAAAAGCATATGTTGAGGTACTTGAGAGGTACATTGGAGTATGGATTGATGTATATTGAAGAAGATGGAGTGGAGTTTCAAGGATATACAGAATCGAATTGGGAAGGGAGTGCAATAGACAAAAAGAGCACCTCGTTGTGTTGCTTCAGCATGGGATCTTTTGTGATTACTTGAATCAGTAGGAAGCAGAATTCTATAGCACTCATTTCATCATGAGAAAAGTATATGATACTGTGTATGGATAGTTGTGAAACCATTGGGATCGCGAATTGATTATAGGTTTATTTGATTAGTAGTTGGAGACTATGGTGATATACTGCAATAATATGAGTTGTATCAAAATCTCGAAGAATCTAGTTTTCCATGACAAGTCCAAGCATATAGAATCCAGAAAGAAGTAGTTAAGCTTAATTATATTTCCATAGATGAGGAGGTTGAAGATATTATAACCAAACCCTTGGTGAAAGGGAAGTTTGTATTTTTGAGAGACAAACTTGGAGTGGTGCAGAATACCTTCCTCACTAAGAGGGAGTGTTGATGTGTGTAGCATCGGATAGGTATTTCCACATAGGTCTAAGTGTCTAGAAGTTTTGAATTCATCTAGATCCTTCTACCTTGATACATTACTTTAATTAAAGGAATTATTAAAGTGAAACACTTTTATTAGAGACCTGAGTTTTAATTAAATAAAAAAAATTATTAGCATTAGTGAATTAAGTAATAACCATTGATCTCAAGTGAGGTGAGAATTAATCTCAACCGTCAATCACTTTGGATATTTTTTATAACCATAAATTTCACCAAACATGCAGACCTGGCATCAAGCCATCTTACTTACTATTTTTGCCAAGCCAATACAAAACAACTCTTCTTAAAAAAACTATTTTTGAAGATGTATGTACCCTACACCAATACTGCCCGCATATGTATGATATTTGTGCCACTAATTCCCATGTATGTACGCTAGTTGCACCATTACATCCCGCGTATACCCCAAAAAGTTGCAAAAAATAAAAATTTGCAAGGGATTCGTTGAGATTACGGGTTATTGGGTAGTTTCCCAACCAATTGACTGCTTATGGCCTGTTACCCAACTGAATAACCATATTTGTGTCATATAAAAAGAGGTTTTGGGGTCTCATTCCATGGAGAAACATAGCTATAGTGAAAATATTCCCATTTTGCTTTCCCCCCTTGCCCCAAGAATTTGCAGCCACATTGTGAGTTTTGAGCGAGAATTCCCTATTCTTGCATTTTTTCTCATCCATAAGCCCATGCCCATTCTCTAGAGAGAAGTGTGAGAAAAGAAGGATACATGGAAGCAGTTGGAGCTTGGTGAAGAGGATCCTAGGACCGGGTTCGAGGAGCAGTCACCGATCTCATTTTGTAAGTAACTCTGTGAGATTAATATAAAGAAGTACTTTTTTCGTCCCGCCATATGATGTGTTCAATCTTCATGTTTGATTTACATTTTGTTACGACATCTAACCTGCTAATTCATATATAGAATGCATGTTTGTAGTTTCTTTCTTGTCTTTTTGTGAATGTAGGTCAGCCTTGGGAGGATATTTTCATTCGAGAAGCGACCGAATGCATACGGATCGACACCGGACACAGATTTTAAGGTAAGACTATCGGATCCCTATACTTTGTACTTTATGCATGAATGTGGGGTGTTGTTGGGATAGTTGTTAAAAGTATGAGACTTTAGACGGTTAGCTCTGCCTGCACTTTAGAACCCTAGTGTAGTCCGTAGGGGTGGGTTCCCACTATAGCAGAATTGGCGACCATACTAGGGAACCTCTAGGGTTTTTAGGGGATATTTTTGGGTGTCTTAATCAGTTTAATTACCTCTTTGAGTTCTCTGTAAGTTACTGAGTCTTTAAGGGATTCTAGTCTGCCAGACCAGTACTCCCTGCCTTGTGAGCTTTGACTATTGGTTTTATTTTTTGAGAAGTTACAGAGGTGTACGCGGCCTATAGTGGGCCTACCCGCGTACATACGCACCCTACCTTTGGAAAACCTGCATACATATGCAGGCTTCTTAAGTGTCAGTTGTGTGCCTATGTCAGGAAACCTTTTTCTCAAGAAGAGGCAGTCATCCTCTTCCCTGATTGAAGTCTGACTTCTCAGGGGTTTCTTGATTTAGTCCTGGTCTCTGTAGTTACAGTATTTGAGCCTAGGTTTGGTGTCAGTTTCTTTATATTTTAATGATTGCTTGTTTTTTTCGTTGAAGGGTTTTTTTGATGAGTCTGTGAGTCTTTTATGTTTTAGCCTTTATGGTTCTTTCAGTGACTCCCTGTGATCCACAGTAGACCTAAAGTTAGTTTATTGGGTCTTGTCATGTCTTTACTTTTCCCTTTTACTTGCTTTAGAAGAAAAGAAAAGAATTCATTCTCAAGTTTCTTATTTTGAAGCATATAAAAATAAAAATAAAGATTTCAGTTTCTTGTTTGGTTAAGTAGTTAGGTTAGTTGTCTTTTCTTGTCAAGAAGAAGAGTTCTTTCTTAAATTATTTACTAAATACTTAGGACTTTAAGTAACTTGTAGTCAAGCGAAATTCAGTTTTGAGTTTTTTCTTTTAAAAGATCTTACAAAGAAAAGTTAGTTAGAAAAGTTGGTTAAAGAGTTTTCAATATGCAAATCTTTGTTTGTTGAAGAAGAAGTAATTTTGCTTCCAGGATTTTTTCTTCTCTTTAGTCTCTTTACAAACACCATCAGTTTCATTTTCATTCCTTTGAATTAAGATAAACCACTTAAAATTAATGCTTAATTAAAATTAATCAGACTTTCATGTTTTTCGGGTCCATCAACTAGATTAGGCTAGAGCCTTGATTTAGGTTGGAGAGGAAACTCTTCAAGGATATAAAACAAACATAGGAGTCTGTGTTAGGGAGTAAAAAAAGTCCATTAATGTGGAAATTGTCCAGTAACCCCCCTCTAACACAAGGGTTAAACATGAGGTCGCATGAGGAAAGGTAGTGGAGATAACCCCTCCAAAGTTGGACCAATCGTAGTGGAGGAACGCATATAGAGGACTTATCTTGGGATTATGTTGATCGCATTTTCCACGGAGCTTCGTGGGTCTCGAATCTGTTCGAGGTCCTAAGTCATCTTCCAGAAAACTTGCTTTCGATACCCTCGATAGGTTTCGGGCTTGATACCCTGCTCATTGCGGCCCACCCAACTGTCAACTGTACCCGCCTGGTAGTTGTTCATGAGTTGGCAACCTAGTTGCCTTTGATTTTAGGGACTTACACAGATGACTGCAAGGGTATACCACGGTACCTAGGGCAGACATCGAGCCACACTTTGTAGAGTATACCTGGAGGGTGCTTCTGTGTTCAAGTTGCACTTGCACCGGTAAGTTTCTCTAGTGTTGGTTGTCGTAACTGTTCTTCCAACTAGTAATAGTGGTTTTCTTGTTACATCTCATAGGAAATTTTTCTAGTGCATGTTTTGGTATTCAACATTAGAAATCCCTAGGGTGTCATTGATATTCTCCCACAGTGGAAGATCAAGAGCTCCACCAGTCATGAAGGATTTTGGGCCTATCGTCGGTCAACTTGGATCCACCACCACCACCACAAAGGCGAAGACTAGACTAGCAAGGGTCGTTTGAGGCCACCAGGCCACAGGAAATTGTACCTGAGCCATCTCTGAAAGGAGAACATTCATTTCCGGAGGGATCGATTATTTCTGACCTTGGAGCAGAAGCTCTTGGTCCATATAACTCTCTGGTCACTGACTTGTCGACACCACTTCTGATACATCTTTCCCCTCTAAGGGTAACGCATCACGAGCATTAGATAATCCTGCAAGCAGCAATGGATGCAAATGTTGCTACTTCGTCAAGGAGTCATCATACTCCCTCTACGACTGCCATAATTGGGGTCGTTATGCATCCTAACTCACCTTCATAGGTCTGGGACACAGTGGGCTCGATCGCCTCTACCTCAGGTAGTGGTATAATTCTGTCCATGGAAACAATCACTGCACCATTTACACAGTGTGCGATGGGCCCTCCATTTTTATAAGGGATGCACAACTTTGACACGAACTCTATCCTCTCCTACTCCACCCTAAAAACTTTGGGTCTGGGAGAAGGGAGCTCTAATGCTCCTCTGCAAGGGTCCATGGGTGTCAATTTAGCCCCCTATAACCCTTTCCCTTATGACGGGGGTCATATACCTCTGTCTTCCCCCTCGCTTGGTAGTGCTTCTTACCAGCGCACCTGTCCAAACATGAATTACAACTCGATCGAAACTGTTAGTCAAGGACCTTCTTCTAGTACCACATCGATGGGTTCTTTCTTGTTCTCTTTGTTCGACATGTTTGGTAACAGCGCATTCTCATCAGATGTCATCTCGGCTGAGGGAAACCCTGGTTTTGGATCACAAAATCCTACACAGGGTACTATTCTTGCATAGAGGGCACAC
>JASDQU010247110.1:2852-16592 GCA_032191745.1 Picea mariana
AAGCAACTATCTAAAAGAAATCTGGGCAAATCCATCTATGAAAATGAAATGTTGGCTATTCTGCATGTTGTTGATCTGTGGTGCCCTTATCTATTGGGGCAATGTTTCCAAATTAAGATAGACCATCAAAGCCTCAAGTATTTTCTGGAACAACACATTTCCTCCCCAGAGAAACAAAAATGGGTGACTAAGCTCTTTGGATATGATTACGAGATCATTTACAAGAAAGGAAAATACAATGTGGTTGCAGATGCACTTTCCCAAAAATATGAAGATGAAGGATCCCTTTTTTCTCTTTCATTCATTGTACCAGATTTGCTCCAAGCCATTCGCCAAGAATGACTACAAGATCCCAAAAGTTCGCAACTGATCCAACAATTGTAGTCCAATGCTCCAGCTTCCCCAGGGTACTCTTGGCTCCATGATGAACTTCGATACAAAGGCTGTTTGTATTTAAGTAAACAATCAAAGCTTAAATCCACGGTACTTTCTGAGCTTCATGCTACACCCACAACAGGGCACTCCGGGTTTACCAAAACCTATGACAGGGTCAAACGTTCCTTTTTCTGGGATGGTATGAAACAGGACATTCGTAATTTTGTCGTTGAATGTGATGTGTGTCAATGTAACAAGGGAGAAACAATCAAATCTTATGGCACACTACAACCGCTCCTGATTCCACCTGCTATTTGGAATGATATCTCTATGGATTTTATTACCGGCTTACCCAAATCGGGAAATAAATCAGTCATCATGGTGGTTGTTGATCGCCTTTCTAGGTATGCTCATTTCTGCACCCTTCAACACCCGTTTACAACATCCACGATGGCTCAAATTTTCATGGATCAGGTTTTCAAGCTTCATGGCATGCTGCACTCCATTGTTTTTTATCACGACCCAACTTTCACAAGAAATTTTTGGCAAGAACTTTTCAAGATACAAGGCACCGAATTGCATCTAAGCACAAATTATCATCCCCAGACTGATGGCCAAACGAAAGTTGTCAAAAAGTGTTTGGAAACATATTTGAGGTGTTTTGCCTCGTAAAAGAAAAATTAGTGGGCTCAATGGTTACCCCTAGCTGAATGGTCGTACAACACCTCATAGCATGTAGCTACACGCATGACTCCTTTTGAAGCAGTATATGGATAGAAGCCACCTTCGGTTCTCTCATACTTACCAGGTGCCTCGAAGGTCCAGGCGGTTGACCTAACACTTACAACTTGAGAGGCTATTCTCCGTACCCTCAAAGAGAATTTGGTCATGGCACAGAATTGCATGAAGCAACAAGCAGATTAAGGTCACTCTAAACGTCAATTTGCATAATGGGATCAGGTGTTTCTTTGACTGCAACCTTACAAGCAAACTTCCCTCAAGGTCGAGCATTTTCAGAAGCTAGTGCCCAAATTTTATGGTCCTTATACCATTCTCAATCATGTGGGACAAGTAGCCTATCAGTTAACTTTGCCCAACCATTCGAAGTTACATCCTTTTTTTCATGTTTCATGCTTAAAGAAGGTGATTGGAGCTAAGTGCCAATTTCAAACCAACCTTTTAGAATTAGCTGAAGAAGAATCCATTTGGCTACAACCAGAAGCAGTTTTGGACCAGCATGAGCGTCGCCTACTTCATAGAACCATCAAGGAAGTGCTAGTCCAGTGGAAAGATACAACTCCAGCATATGCCACTTGGGAACCAGCTACCATTCTGCAACAATTTCCTCATCTCAAGCCTTGAGGACAAGGTTGTTTTTAAGGGGACGGACATGTTAGGGTCCTAACCCGCACATAGGTAGAACAATATATTCAGATATAATAAAGGTCAATATTAATAAGGCCTTTCAATAAAATAGAATAAGGCAGATGTAAGAAGACCTAATAGAAGCTTCTGCTTCTAGAAGGATCGTCCTCTAGATGCTTCTTTTTAGTATAAATAGGAGTTGAGGGTATGAGAACCCTAACTTGGATATTATTGTAATAGAGCTCTTCTCAACTGGAGGTTTCCCCCTCGAAGAGGCCCGTGAAAATTTCTTTGAGACTCAAAGTGTTATTTATGTTATTATTCTCATATCATTTCAGTGCTATTGTGGTGAATGTTCTGGTTATATTGTTGTTATTCTGCCATTTCTAGCATTTTATTTCTATTCTGCATACATTTTATATTTGGTATGTTACAGTGTATTTCAAGAGGCGGGTTGTCAGGCCCGTGGATTGAAGAAGCAAGTTGTCATGCCTGTGATCAACTCTCTCCAGGTGAGAGAGATTGCTAGGGAGGTGAATTCTCCTGGAGGGAGCCCAACAGGAGCTACAGATCTATGAGAATTATTTTCCATCCTGTTGTTGAAGCCCTGGAAGGAAGTGGGGCATCCAAAGGATTTTTTAGCAAAGAAGGGGCACACTTCCTTGGGTGGGAGAGACATGTGGGGAATGTGAGGTTGTGAGTTGAGTGCGTAAGTTGTCTCATGGGAGGGAATCCTTCCTGATGTACTGTGTGACTTCCCATAGTCTCAGCCTAGCTTAGGAATCCTTTTTTCCATGTGAATTTTAGTCCCAACTCGGGGGTGACCCACTGTTGAGAGTGATGAGTAGGGTGGTCTAAGGCTGGGAGGTTCGTGGAAGGTCTGCACATAGTTAGTGGACATCAATTAAAAGATAAGTACCAATTGTGTTAATGTCACATGTTGTGTGTAAGTACATGTCTGTTATTTATAAGAATTGCATGTGTTTCCTGCATGTATGATTTACTGTTAATTCTGCATGAATATGTGTTGTAGCATAATGCTTATGTATGGTATGCCTTACCTTGCCATTGTCTTGCATGGTATGGTATGCCTTGCCTTGCCTTGTATGGTATGGTATGGTATGATATTGTATGCATTGGCAATGACATTGTATGGTATGTATTGCCTTGCCTTGCATGGTATGGTATGGTATGGTATGCACTGGAGATGGAAATGGCATGCATTGCTTTGCCATTGGAAATGGCAATGGTATGGTATGGTATGCATTGCCTTTCCATTGCCTTGTATTGTATGCATTAGAAATGGTATGGTATGGTATGGTATGGTATGATATGCATTGACAATGGAAATGGTATGCATTGCCTTACCATTGTATGGTATGCATTGGCAATGGAAATGGTATGCATTGCCTTTCCATTGTAAGCAATGACAATGACAATGATATGCATTGGCATTGGCAATGGTATGCATTTCCTTTCCATTGTATGGTATGCATTGGAAATGCTATGCATTGCCTTGCCATTTTCTTGTATGGTATGCAATGACAATGGTATGGTATGGTATGGTATGGTATGCATTGGCAATAATGTCATGCATTGGCATTGGTGTGCATTGCCTTGCCATTGTATGGTATGCATTGAAAATGGTATGGTATAGTATGGTATAGTATGGTATGGTATGTTATGGTATGCATTGGCATTGGCAATGAAAATGGAAATGGTATGGTATGGTATGCATTGGCATTGGAAATGGAAATGGCAATGGTATGGTATGGTATGCATTGGAAATGGTATGGTATGGTATGGTATGGTATGGTATGCCTTGGAAATGGTATGCATTACCAATGGAAATGGTATGCATTGGCAATGGAAATGGTATGCATTACATTGGAAATGGTATGCATTGCATTGGCAATGGTATGCATACCAATGGAAATGGTATGCATTGTCTTGCCATTTCTTTGTATGGTATGCATTGGAAATGGTATGGTATAGTATGGTATGGTATGCATTGCTTTGCCATTGAATTTCCATTGTCTTGTATGGTATGGTATGGTATGGTATGAATTTCCTTGCCATTGCCTTGTATGGTATGCATTGGCAATGGTATGGTATGGTATGGTATGGTATGCATTGCCTTGCCATTGTATGCAATGGAAATGACAATGGTATGCATTGGCAATGACAATAGTATACATTGCCTTGCCATTGTATGGTATGCATTGGCAATGATATGGTATGGTATGCATTGGCATTGGCAATGGAAATGGTATGGTATGGTATGGTATGCATTGCCTTGCCATTGCCTTGTATGGTACGGTATGGTCAGGTATGCATTGCCTTGCCATTGCCTTGTATGGTATACATTGGAAATGGTATAGTATGGTATGGTATGCATTGCCTTGCCATTGTATGGTATGCATTGGCAATGAAAATGGTATGCATTTCCTTGCCATTGTATGCAATGGCAATGGTATGCATCGACAATGAAAATGGTAGCATTGCCTTGACATTGTATGGTATGCATTGGAAATGGCAATGGTATGCATTGAAAATGGTATGGTGTGGTATGGTATGGTATGCATTGGAATTGGCAATGACAATGGTAATGGTATGGTATGGTATGGTATGCATTACCTTTACATTGCCTTGTATGGTATGGTATGGTATGCATTTCATTTTCATTGCCTTGTATGGTATGCATTGGCAATGGTATGGTATGGTATGGTATGCATTTCATTTCCATTGCCTTGTATGGTATGCATTGGCAATGGTATGCTATGGTATGGTATGCATTTCTTTGCCATTGTATGCAATGGAAATGACAATGGTATGCATTTCCTTGCCATTGTATGGTATGAATTGGAAATGGTATGGTATGGTATGGTATGCATTGGAAATGGTATGGTGGTATGGGATGCATTGGCACTCACAATGGAAATGACAATGGTATGGTATGATATGCATTGCCTTGCCATTTTTTTGTCATTGCCTTGTATGGTATGGTATGGTATGGTATGCATTGCTTTGCTGTAATACCCCAAGGTCGAGCCCGTGCTGAATTGTAAACATGTTTTGTAGGTTGGTGAGCCAAGTGATTATAAGCTAGGAGGCTTATGCGATGTTTAGGCCAAAGAGCCTAGATTCTAAAGGCCAGTGAGCCTATTTTTGTATATGTTAACACTCATATCATTGATATAAAACATCATTGTGTGTAGACCGACCACGATAAAAGAGAATGGGGGACTAAACTCTACTAGGAAAGGAAATGGAGGGGATAAGAGCCTAGAAAGGGGGCTAAGATAGAGGGCTTATTGCCAAAGGAATATTATATTATTATTTCCTAAAGACTAAGGTTTGGGAAATAATTGAAGTTATCCTAAGTTCTCATGGAAAGGGGAATGAATGATAAGTGGAGCTCATGCAACTTCATGAAGACAGGTGTCCAATTTGGGACATGTAGTTTTATGTGGGGAAATCAGTTTGTTGTGGGGTTCTCTCTACCATTATTTCCATTCTTACCACACACTTACATATTCATGCACGCAATCATTCTCTCCATCGTTGAACCTCCTCCATTGTCTACTTTGTAACTTGCATGCACCTGTACTTGCTTGAGCCCGTACCCTACCTTAACGGTTGGCATTGTTTTCATCATATGTGCCATACCCGAGTTCTGTTGTTGCCATCCCCCTTACCCATTTGACTTAGGAGTTAGACATAATAAGCAAGTTGTCAATCCTGTGGGTTTGAAGAGGCGGGTTTTCAGGCCCTTGAATTGAAGAAGCAAGTTGTCAGGCCTGTGAGAAACTCTCTCCAGGTGAGAGAGATTGTTGGGGAAGTGAATTCTTCTTGAGGGAGCCCAACAACAGCTATAGAGCTCCGAGAATTCCTATCCGGACTGTTGTTGAAGGGAAGTGGGGAAGTTGAAGGATTGTTGAGCAGAGAAGGGGCACATTTCCTGGGGTGGGACATGCATGTGGGGAATGAGAGGTTGTGAGATGTGTGCATAAGTTGGCTCCTGGGAGGGAATCCTTTCTAATTTATTGTGCGACTTCCCATAGTCTCAACCTAGCTTAGGAATCTCTTTGCTCGGGTGGAGTTTAGTCCCAGATCGAGGGTGACCCACTGCTAAGAGTGATGAGCAACGTGGTCTAAGGATGGGAGGTTTGTGGAAGGTCTGCACGCAGTTGGTGGACATCAATTAAAAGATAAGTATCAATTGTGTTAACGTCACATGTCATTTTTAATTACATGTATGTTATTTATAAGAATTGCATTTGTTTGTTGCATGTACGTTTTACTATTAATTCCACATGAATCTATGTTGTAGCAGAATGTTTTTGTCTGTTTAAATTTGCATCATACATACATACATACATATATATATACCGTAGAAATGAAGAAGCTTTTCAAGTGATGTGCCCCAACAAGTGGTTGGGGGTGTGTTACAATGTGGTATAAGAGTTTGAATAGAGTGAAATTGTGGTAGCCTATCGTGGCCCTGGGACGAGGAATGCTACAAATTGGTATCAGAGCTTAGAAAGAGTGATTCTATGAGGTAGCATGGCTCGACCTGGGTGACCGAGGATGTTACAAATTGGTATCATAGATTAGAAAGAGTGGTTATAAGAGGTAGCATGGCCCGACCTGGGGGGGCGGGGATGTTACACTTGCCATTGCCTTGTATGGTATGCATTGGAAATGGTATGGTATGGTATGGTATGGTATGCATTGACAATGGAAATGGTATGGTATGGTATGGTATGCATTTCCTTTCCATTGGCAATGGTATGGTATGGTATGCATTGCCTTGTCATTGTATGGTATGCATTGCCTTGCCATTGTATGGTATGCATTGACAATGGTATGGTTTGGTATGATTTGTCTTGGTATGGTGTGGTATGGTATGGTATGCATTGGTATTGTATGGTATGGTATGCATTGCCTTGGTATGGTATGGTATGGTATGGAATACCATGCCATTGCCTTGTATGGTATGGTATACCATTTGTGTTATGGTATACCATTTCCTTGTCATTGTATGGTATGGTATGGTATGGTATACATTGCCTTGTCATTGCCTTGTATGGTATTCATTGGAAATGGTATGGTATGGTATGGTATGCAATGGAAATGGTATGCATTGGCAATGACAATGGTATGGTATGCCTTGCCTTGTCTTGTCATTGCCTTGCATGGTATGGTATGGTATGTAGGCAAGGCAAGGTATGGTATGGTATGATATGATATGCCTTGCCATTGTATGGTATGTCTTTCCTTGCCTTTTCCATTCCATGCCTTAAATTTCCATACCATGCATTTCCTTTCCATACCATGCCTTTCCATGCCATGCCATGTCTTTCCATGCCTTGTACTAAATGAACAAGTTTAATAAGTAAAAATTACAATCAAATGATCCATTAAGCATGTAATTCTACAACTTGTTATCCCATATATCTTATATAAAAATACTTGCATGAGAATTCCAATGTTTTTCTCAATGAGGCATAATGCAATTTCCAGAGAGGAGGTTGATTTTCAACAACATTGTGTCAGGAATTTGTAGTTAGTGTAGTCGCATGGGACTAGGAAAAATAGATTTTTGGGAGATTACAAAACTCTGTTATGCCGGTTAGTTTGGATTTTATGCCCCAAACCAAATTGGCTGCATGTCCTTGAGTGACTTGAGGAGGTGAGTTGCAACTCATGATAAAACTCAAACCATGACTCAGATGGTTGAACTATCAGTTGCATTGGATCCGGAGCACTAGGTTTCATCTAGGGGGCCCCTCTGCTGTCATTCTGTCCACTGGAAAACTGTTTGTTGGAGTATCTCCAGCACTAGGGTTTTGGTCAATGAGGCATAGTGCAATTTTTGAAGAGGAGGTCGATTTTCAAGAACATTGTGTTGGGAATTTGTGGGTAGTGTAGTCATGTGGGACTTGGCCAAATATACTTGTGGGAACTTACAAAACTCTTTTATGCCGCTCGGTTTGGATTTTATGCCCCTGGAACAAATTGGCCACATGTCCCTGAATGACTTGAAGATGTGAGTTGCAAATCATGATAAAAATCAAACTGAGCCTCGAATGAGAAAAACATCAGTTGCATTGGATCCAGAGCACTGAGTTTCAACTAAGGGGGGCCCTCCGCTATCATTTTGTCCACCGAAAAAAAGTTTGTTGGAGTATCTTCGGCACTAGCATTTTGGTCAATGAGGCATAGTGCAATTTCTGAAGAGGAGGTTGATTTTCAAGAACATTATGTTGAGAATTTGTTGGTAGTTTAGTCGAGTGGGACTTTGCCAAATAAACTTATGGGAGCTTACATAACTCCATTATGCTGCTTGGTTTGGATTTTATGCCCCCGAACCAAATTGGCCACATGTCCTTGAATGGCTTGAAGAGGTGAGTTGAAACTTGCGATAAAACTCAAAATGGGAATTGGATGGGAGAACCGTCAATTGCATTGGATCCAGAGCACTGGGTTTCAACTAGGGCCCCCCCTCCGCCGTCATTTCATCCACCTAAAAATCATTTGTTGGAGTATCTCCATCACTAGAGTTTTGGTCAATGAGGCATAATGCAATTTCTAAAGAAGAGATCAATTTTTAAGAACACTGTGTTGGGAATTTATGGGTAGTGTAGTCACGTGGGCCTTGGAAAAATAGAATTTCGGGAGCTTACGAAACTCTGCTATGCTGCTTGGTTTGGATTTTATGCCCCTAGACCAAATTGGCCACATGTCCCCGAATGGCTTGAGGAGGCAAGTTTCAACTCATGATAAAAATCAAACCAGGACTCTGATGGGTGAATCGTTGGTTGCATTGTGTAACACACCCACGATGGGGAGAAAAATAAAATAAAATTTGTTCTCCTTACAGGAACAGATCCTTTCCCTCTACGATTCCTAATTTGGGAAGTCCGGGACTCAACCTGACCCTCCGGTTAAGGTTCTCTGATTCTCTAATTCAAACAAGACTTAGAGACCTTGATAGTCTCACCTCTTAATCAAACGTAGGCCCTTCCAGCTTCTGGTGCAGATCTTATGATACCCGCGACCTTCTCGTTCATTCTTCAACGATGTCTCAAAGTTGGCGTTAGCCACTTTTGTCTTGGCCCCTCCTCGGATGTGACCTTGGGTGATGACCTCACACAAACACACAATTGCAGGCTTGACGAAAGGAGGTTTGAAACCAAACTGCTTTTCATCCCGCAATTCTGCTTGAGCCTCCACGTGTCCTTTCTCCAAAAATGGGGTTTGTATTGCGGCCTGCCCTCAACTTTTTAAAGTTTACGCACCTACAATCCCCGCAATGCTATGGGACCGTCGATCACCTGATCTTGATGGTACTATCTGAATTGACGGTTTAGATCTTCCCTTTTCAAATCCAAGAACCATATCTGACCCTCCTAAATCAACGTATGTGATCTCCTTCGTGATTCTAGACTTCAAAATTTTCAAATCTCAAACCCTGCTTTCCTCCGTACATCAATCTTCTAGAGTTGACGATCTATGGACACCTGTCCTCCTAAATCAATGACCCTGCTTCTACTTCGGGTGTTTGAACTTTCAACTAGATCAACAGTCCTATGGCCCTCCTCTTGATCAATGGTCGAGATCTCCTTCGAGTCTCCAGACTTCTGAGATCTCAAATCTCAAACTTCACCCTTTTTCCCCAATGGCTTTTATTCGAAGGCTATAATCCACTGACACATGTCCACTTGATCTAACGATCAAGGATTACTTTGGGTCTTTAACCAGAGTCCATAGATTTTTTCCACCTGTCCTCTGGATCTGGCAATCGAGGATTGCTTCGGGTCTTTACCCGGAGTTCACAAATTTATGCCACGTCTCCTCTAGATCCGACGACTATGAATTACTTCGGGACTTTACCCGAAGTCCATAGATTTACGCCACGTCCCTTATTAATATGACGGCTATGAATTACTTTGGGACTTTATCTGAAGTCCACAGATTCATGCCACGTTCCTTCTTAATCTGACGGCTATGAATTACTTTAGGACTCTATCCGGAGTCCACAGATGCATGCCACGTACCTTCTGGATTAGATGGTCCATATTCACCTCCTATTGATGGACGACCTCAAATTACTTCACGACTTCGAAACTTTGGTAAGTTCCCTTCTCTTGCATGTGCCAAGTGCTAAGGGTCGTGCACCTTTCTTAGATCAGACAACTATCAATCCTTGGTGTTGTGATCCAACGACCATTGTCGCTCATCCTCCTGAGCTTCTGACTTACTCTGACTTAGAATATTTTATAATTTCTCGAAGGATTCGACCTTTGCTCCTCCTACTAGCTTGTCTCTTGGATTTCGTCCGCACTCCTGAAAATTCTATCTCTTATGAGCTTGATCTCCTTGAATATTTCTCCATCCCACGCTCCTTGCGTTTCAGGGATCGCGTCAAACTCAGATCGAAGGTCAACGACGATCGAGGATTCACATAAATTGTGGGGCCCCAACATGCATATTCTTTACCAGAGAGTTCAACCTCTGCAATATGGAAAGTGCTCGCTCGATTCTAGTCTAATCGGGATCGTTGATCTTCCAGCCCGTCAAGATCAACGACAAGGGTGAATTGTGGGCTGCGAACTAGCTTGTCTGCTATTTTCACCTTCGTGCTCCTCAGTGATTCCCCACCCTCGATCTTCGTTCATAGATTGACGGTTCATAGCAATTGCGGGGTTCAACTTGACTATTGTGCAATTTGACATCTCAGAGCCTCGAGCTCCAAGGTTCCTAGACCTAGATCACATGGATCTTCATATAACTCCTGGGTTATAATCCCCACTCTTAGTCGAGTTTTTGGTTAAGGGAATAGGCCCAAGTTAAGAGTCTCCTAGACTACTGGTCTGAAGGGAACACTTTCCCAACTCGCAGAGCTTTAAGCTCTGAATCAAGGCAAAGTAACTTGTGAGGTTACCAAAATGGTAGCTATTCCCAGAGGCTTGCTCTGACTCCAGAACGGTGATGTAAATTCCTGGGAAAAGTGTCTTCGAGTGATTAAACTGGGATGTATGGAAATTGAAGCAGAAATATAGGTTCTCAAGGGAACGAACACATAATAATAAATTAATCATTTAATATAGAGAAATAACCCTTTATGGACATGTAAATACTTGCATGCATCCATTATTTACAATTCAAAGTAGTAGGCAAGAAAACACTTATTAGAACCATAGAGTGTGATGCAACTGTTGAAAGGGGTGTTTATTTCCACCCAACCATAGGCTCAGTCACTCCCAATGGATTTATCACTGGCCACCCTGAGCTTAAGTCATGATGCTTTGAGATTCAATATCTTACTTCTAGCTCAACGAAAGTTAGGGACGAAGGTTACTCTCCTTCTCCCAATACAGAACTAGATAAGGATGAAGGTTACTCTCCTTCTCCTTGCTCATTCTCTATTTTTTGTGATCAGAACTCATTGTTCCTCTTTCAGTCCTTCCTCGGACCCAAGATTTTCCGCTCTCGTCTCAGCATTTTTCCCCATAGATCTTCCTCTGCCCACCACACTTCCTTTTTTTCCTTTCTCAACAAGGTTGTGTGTGGCTCGAATTCCCAGTCCCTGGTCAGGTCTGGAAGCCTTACGAATGGGCGGTTTTTCCCATCCCCTCATAAATTCTTGAGGAGGTCTTCCCACCTACCATCCCGACTGTAATTCATTCTTGGGTCAGAGGGTTGTTATGATTTGAGCAATTAATTCCAGCATGGTACTAGTTCGGTGGAGGTTAACGCAACCATTCTAGGTCCATCCACCACCTTTCATAGCATTCATGGTCTTATCACACCCCCTCTTTCCATAGTCATGCAAAATGTAACCATTTTCTATTAAAATAACAAAATTTACATTCATCGACCTTTTGTACAAAGGTCCATTAAATTAAACATTCACACTTTTGGGTTTTCCATAGTTCCTTTGCCAATATAGTTATATTTATAGACTGGGGGAAACAAGGTGTTACACATTGGATCTGAAGCACCAAGTTTCAGCTAAAGGGGGCCCTCCGTTTTCATTTTGTCCACTGAAAAACCATTTTTTGGAGTATCTCCAACACTAGGGTTTTTCTCGGTGCTTATTACATATGTTTGACAATTTAACACCTTGTTAGGCTAGACATGGAAAGGCAAGTGAAGGCAAGGCATGGTATGGAAAGGCATGGCATGGCATGGCAAGTCATGGTATGAGAAGGCATGGCATGGAAAGAGATGGCATGGTTTGGCATGGCAAGGCAAGGTATGGGAAGGCATGACGTGACAAGTGAAGGTAAGGAAAGTGAAGGCAAGACAAGTGAAAGTAAGGCATGACAAGGCAAGGCAAGACAAGGAAAGGGATGACATGGAATGGTAATCTAAGGCAACGAAAGGCATGTAATGAAAAGGCAAGGAAAGGCATGAATGGAAAGGCAAGTGAATACAATGCAAGTGAAGGCAAGTTAAGGCAAGGCAAGTGAATGAATGGGAAGGCAAGGAAAGGCATGAATGACAAGGCAAGGCAAGGCATGAATGACAAGGAAAACCTAGGCAAAGCAAGTGAAGGCAAGACAAGGCAAGTAAAGTGAAGGCAAGTGAAGGAAAGGTAAGTGAATACAAGTGAAGGAAAGTGAAGGCAAGACAAGTGAAGACAAGACAAGTGAAGGAAAGGCATGGCATGGAAAGTGAAGGCAAGGCAAGTGAAGGCAAGGCAAGTGAAAGAAAGTCATGTCAAGGCAAGGCATGACATGGAAAGGCAAGGCAAGGAAAGAAATGGTAAGTAAAGGAAAAACATGGAAAGTGAGGGCAAGACAAGTGAAGGCAAAACAAGTGAAATCAAGGCAAGACAAGGAAAGGAAAGTGAAGGCAAGACAAGTGAAATCAAGGCATGGCACGAAAAGGAAAGGAAAGGCATGGAAATCCATGAGTGCCCTGGATTGTTTTGCATTCATACCACTATGATTGATCTACATCGACTACTTCCTAAAAGTATCTATGTGCATGTCATTTCTTGTGTGATTGGTCTTCACAGGTTCGTGTTCCCTCTCCCATTACTGAAGAACACCATTCAACAATGGATTTTGCATTCCAAATAAGGGAAGTAGTAGTGAACTTCATTTCTTTCCTACATATGCTCTTTTTATGCATGCACCTACTCCATCATGCTCCCATTTCTCGTTCTCGGACTCAAAATAGTTCCAAATGTGTGGTACCTTTAGTTTTTTGTGCAACATACACAACCATTGAAATACAAGAGAATTTTTGAATAAACATACACAACTATCTGACCAAAACCAATATTGATCCATCTATATGTTCTTCTCCTTAAGGTGGTTGTACAACAACTGAAAACAATGTTGTGTGTAGGCTAAGTCATGGCACCGGTCATCGCTTATGTAGAAGTGATACTCTTTCAATATAAATTTATTTTGTTCATTACTATCCGGTCCATGCCTGTATGTGATATGTACCATTATGTTGACCTTCTCTGAGTGATAATATTGACTTTGAATCTTATTTTGTGATTGAAGGGTATAATTCTCAGCAAAATCAACCATTGATAACACAGTACCAACAGAAAATGTATCTTTGCATATTCTAAAATGATCGTTCTACCATCGATCCACATGGACATGTTGAACATAATGTCATGTCTTTTCGACAAAATCCTTCATGAAGTCACAAACTTGTACTTGGGAAGTAACCAATTTTATATTTTTTCTTTCATGTCCTCCATCAATATCACATGTCACATATTTAAATATTTGCAAGGCAACCTCCTTCCTCCCCATTCATATTCATCGCTTATATGGATGCATTTGCTTAGTAATGTCATTCCACCGCACCTGGGGCATGCTCCATCTAAGCATGTTTTTTGATAAAATGTAAAACCCTATGATATTGTACACAAGATGTTGTGAATAAAGTCTCTAGATGATGACGACGACAATATAACTGGGAATTCCTACAAAAGGGTGTTATGCAAAACACAATATATAT
>JASDQU010247112.1:0-11357 GCA_032191745.1 Picea mariana
TTTACCTAACGACATATTATACCAAGTAGATCTTAACTAACTCCTAAGTGTCTAAATATCCTAACACATAGATATGGCCCAGACGACACAACAACCCATTTGGAAGATGGAAATTAGCGACAATTGCGTTTGCACCCAACATTTACTAGGTGGTGGAGAAGTCCAGGTCTCTCTCATAGAGTTGGGGCCATCCAGAGGTTTCATGGCTGTAATATTCTAGCACCATGGTGAGTACCATGACTGGCGATCTATTGAGGCAATCAATGACGCAGTTGGTGCTTCCCATTTTATACTTGATGTTGAGGTGGAATTGTTGCAAGTGTGTGGAATGTAATGTCTCCACTGGCGGCAGGCTTGCACAATGGAGTACGTTTCTTTGATGTAAGTAGGGTACTTATGGAAAAAATATGATAGTGTCTCACTATGATAGACCACGAGGTGGCCATGATGAGTGAGAACAATTCCCACAACATAGTCTGAAGCATCTGTCTCAATCTCAAAGGGTCGTTGCAGGTCCGGTAGTGAAAGTACTAGGGTTGAGCACAAGCGTTGCTTCAAATCATCGAATGATTTTTTTTAGGACCATCCCCACAAAAATTTCACCTTACCACCACCCCTGGTTACTTGACTAAGGGCCCATGAAATATTGGAGAATCCCAACAGAAACCTGTGGTAGAAATTGGGAAGGACCAAGAGGCTCCGAAGCTTAGTGAGTGTGGCTGGGGTTGGGCAGTCAAGAATGACTTGGATTTTGGTTGGATCCACATGTATGCCATGCTAATAAATGATATATCCTAGGTATTGAACTCTGTCCATGTCGAAGGAGCATTTTTCCAAGTTGGCGCAGAGTTGGTGTTGTCGCAGGGTGTGCAAAACCTGTTGAATATGCTGCAAGTGTTCTGCCCCACGTCTTGTTGTAAATGAGGATGTCATCTAGATAAACCACTACAAAAGTATTGGTGAATGGTCACAAGATATTTTCCATCATCCTCATGAAAGTGGTCGGATAATTTTTCAAACCAAAGGGAATGACCAACCATTCAAAAAGACCTTCCTTCGACTTGAAGGCAGTCTACCATACATCTGTCTATTCTATTAGGACCTGGTGGTAGCTAGACTTTAGCTCAATCTTACTAAAGTATTTTTCCCCCATGAACTGATTAAGGAGGTCATTGATTTGGGGAATCGGGTACTGGTTTCTGATTGTTATTTTATTTAGGGCACGGTAATTACAGAGTCGTCAGGTTCCATCTTTCTTCTGTACCAACACAATTGAGCTCCCATGAGGTGATGAACTGGGACAGTTGTGACCCTTGTGGAATATAACTTGGATCTATTGATTGATATCCTCAGTCTCTAACAAAGAACAACAGTAGACTGGCTCATTGGGAGGCAGTGCGTCGAGGGTCAGATCAATGGGGTCCTTGACCTAAAAGTGCAAAGGTATCCCAGTAGGTGAGGAGAAGATGTCTAAGTATTCTTCCATGACCTTATCCACTTGCTTCTACTGTGTGGAGAGGTTAGGCGTGGAGACCCTGGATGTGGTTTTGATCTTTCATTGATTCTGAGAGCGAATTATGAAGAAGAAAAACTTCCCTATCTTAGAGATGACCTTTCTGCATTACTTGGCAGAGATCAAGGAAATAACATTGGGTGGGACTGCCTCGGTTATCCTATACAATTTCTTGTTCAAAGTAATAATGCAAGGCCTAGACTCATATAAAACATGATGTTTCCATAAATATGGTTGGCCCAAAAGAACATTACAAACTTTGAGAATGGAAACATCACACAATACCTCATCTGTGAAGGGCTTGATGTCGTATGATAGGTGACATTGTTGGTTGATGTGGATGTCGCTTCCTTGGTGGAGCCATCCAATGGTGTAAGTATGTGTACACGACGTTGTCGGCAAGGAGAGTCTCTTGAAAACATCTTCTTATATAAGGTTATTTTGGCTACCGCTATCAATGATGAAGTGCAGTGGGGTACCCTTCACCCACATCTGTGAATGAAAAATGTGCTCGCCTTCCTATGGCTTGTCTGGCTCAACAGGATAGAGCTTGGTGGTAGCAATGGTAGCATTGGTTTCTGCATCAAAGATTTGTCTCCCCCTTTATGGTTCTGAGTCGAATTTAGAACTTGCATTTGATTCAGAGGCTTTCACCTCAGCCACTAGCAACTGCTTTGAGTGGAAATCAATAGTGTTATGCCAGGGGATCTTATGGTAGTCGCACCACTTCCTAGTATCCTTCTTTGTCTTTTCGGTGTCCTTCTTTGATTTTGACCTGGACTAGTTTTCCTGAGGTTGTCCTTCTTTTTTATGTCCTTTGTTCTATGGGTTAGGTACGCCCTTTCCTGGATTTTTCTGTGACGGGTTCCCAGGCCCAAATTTTTGCGTCTTTTGTTTGAACTTCTACTCAATTTTGATGATATATTGGTAGGATGTTCCCAAGAATGAGATGTCCAAAAAATCCATTTCAACCTAGATGTATCTATGCAGACTGTCGCGATACTTGAGCACTAGATGTCGCTCAGAATCTTTGATACCTAGCTTGGTGCGCAAGGTATGGAAGATATTTGTGAACTTGGGCACCGCTTGGTCCCTTTCCTACTGCAACGTGGTCCATTTTGTGTACAGGTCATCATAACTTCCAACATGGTAGTATTTTTCCTTAATAACATTCCTGAAGGAATCCCTAGTGATTGTGATTTTAAATAATGAGGGTTCCTCTATTTCCTTTTGCTCACAGAAAGTTTCCCACCAATATTTGACATGGGGGACAACTTTGAGGAGCACAAAAGTAATCTTTTCTCTATTCGAGAAGTTATAGACAGAAAAATACCCTTCTAGAGGATTCAACCATTTGTCTACTGCATCTGCGTCTATCTTACCTTCAAATATAGGAATATCAAATTTGATTTGTATCTTGAAGGGGGCGACGCCTCCATTTGAGGAAGATGAGTTGCCTATTGGTAGTCGTCGAAGGATTTGTGCAAAACTATCCATCATCTCATTCCTCAGTTGCGTGAGGGATTCCTCAAGAAACATTTTGAAGGGATATCCTATCCCTTCGTCTTTATTTTATTCTTCTATGAGAGGTCATTTGGGCGTGCGAGAGATTTTGTCCTCGAGAGAAACAAGCTCTAGATCCAATTCTTTGTACCATGAATTTGTTGGGGACATGCATTAAGAAGATAAGTAGAAGACCACTTTGATACCACTGATCCAGAATATATTTGCAGAATGAAATGAATATAGATTATTATCATAATATGCTTAGCATAGAATAACATATATACAGTAAAACTAGTTTCTATTCAATAAGGAAATAAGCTGAAACTGTAAAATGCAGCGAAAACAAGCTTGCTAGAATGGTGGTGGCTTATCTCTGAGAAGAGATGTGACGATTGTGCTCATTCACAAGAAGATGATTGCAATGAGGCTCTGAAGGCATTTTTACAATAAACAGGAATGTCAAAAACCCTATACATCCAAAAAACCTAACCCTAGGAGATGAAGCGCCAAAAGCCATGTGGGCCCCATTTGGGTTAGTTAGTACATCAACATCTCGAGGTCATAACTTTTCCATATGATCTTCGTTTTAGGCACACAATATCCCATTGGAAAGGTATATATGAGGACTACACATTTTGACTATGGATATCCCTAAAAAAGTCTATTTAGGGCCTCAAAATGGCCCCACAATTCAGCGACCCGAAAACTAGGGAAACACTTTCAAACTAGAAAAGTACCAAAATGAGTCAGTTGGAATAGGTGGGAGGCCACCGACATCCATTTGGATCAATGATGAAACCCATTTCTGCAAAAAATTACACTTACATCACTTGCGTAGTGTGCCCACACTATGCAAGTTCTGTGTCTTGCTTATCTTCAATGTTAACTATCACAATCTGCACTTTGGGTTTTCCAAGTTATGTATATGATGTAACTACTTTCAGCACACTATAGCTTGCAAGTTTTTATAATAGCTTCAAAAGTAGGTTTTTTGTTTTATCCCCCTGCTTATGATGAAAAAATATCAAAAAGGACAAAACCAAATATTACCAACTCAATGATATTATACTTCAACTACTTCTGCAAGTAAGTCTAACTTTCTCTTGGCCTCATTATCAATCTCAATTTGTTCTAGTCTTTGCCTCTGAGATCTATTTTCTTTCTTTAAAGACAAGTTCTGTTGGTAAATGTGCTTGCACCGCTTGTGCAAAGGTAAAGACCTTTTTAGAATTATTTTTTTGTTAACAATGGCCTCATGACACTAGTTAATGATTTCAAATGCATCCTTCATGTGTACTCTTCGTTCCTCCCTCAATTTGATGATAGTATCTTGTGATTCCCTTAACTGATTTTTTAACCTTTTAATTGTAATATCACCTTCTCGAGGTGAGGTATATATCTTTAAAATTGTTGAAGGATCATCATCCGCTGAGGGTTCTCTTTCAGACTTTTTCATTAAATCCAATTGCTTAGTTGTAGATATGATTAGAGGAACACTGGGCTTGGCAACCTCTACTACTTCAGGGCTCTTTTCAACTGATTTGTTTTCCTTTTTCCTCTTGATTTGTCAGGACTTAATGGTGCTATATTTTTCACTGATAATGTGGTGTCCTTCTTTGATTTAGGAGTACTAATAGCCTCTTCAATAATCCTTTTCTTCATTTCTCTATTTTCAAATTGTAACTATGTTATTGTATTATGGGATTTCTCAAGATGATCTTGCAACTACATGATTGTCTTATCCTTTTCATCTGAGGGTATCTGATCCTTGTTAAATTCTTGACTTGTATGCTCAATAGGTTGTTTGTCCATGATGGATAGTCTCTTTGTTGCTGACCTTGTGAGAGGTTTTCCAGGTTTCAATATCTCAACAACTTCATGGGTGAATTGTAATTTTCTACCCTTATTTTTGGTTTTCTTGCTTACTGGAGGTTATGCAGTCTCTTTTCCTTTTCCACTATCTTGATCTCTTGATCTATTTTCCTTCCTTTTACTAGAACTCTCAGAGGATAATTTGGTTGTTCTTTCAAGTGATGAGGGATTATCCTCTTTTTCCTAAGGGTTACCAAAAATATATGTTGCTATCCCTTCTAAAACTAAGAAAAAATATCATTATTTATTATGTTTCTAGAGTTCCTCTATCACCAATAACTTAATCAGAGAAAAGTGAAATAAACTAGGCTCAATCTGATTTGTTTTTGTTTGCACCATGTCTGACATCTTGCCAAGACTTATATAGAGATAAAAGGGTAAATTTAAGGGATTTTTTCTAGTAAAATGCATTAATAACCTAATGTGATACTAATACACTCTGTTGAACCTACCCTCACAAGTAAAATATCTCTAAACAACCCTTAAAAACTTTCCATAATGCTCCAATATGAAATCCCTAGGAACTGTAGAACTCAAATTTTGATTCTTGTATTCAGGTTTTAAGAAACCATGGTAAAACATGAGATTAAGGGGAATACCTTTGAACCACTTTTCTCCTTGGGTTGGGTTCTCAGTTGCAGTAGATATTGAATCTTAAGTCACCTGAAATTGAAGATCACCTATCTTTGTGTCGACCCCATTGAAGTTAAGGGAATATTCTTTCGTCACCTGCATATTATAACTCTGGAGTTTTTCGCAAAATCGAACGCATCCGGCCTACTCAAAAGATGCCTTGATTGCTGGATCAGAATTGATGAGTTACAAACCTTGGAGTTTGAATCTAACAATATTTCCACCTTTACTGGACTTATTCTTCTACTCTGGAGTTGACAAGCTGGAAAGTACACACTAATCCAATTGTTTAAATGAAGAATGCAATGACTTAAAAAGGTTCGTACACTTCACATGGTGACCACACATGAATTTAATGACTCACATAATCATGATCATGACCCATCATGACTTGACACTCATAGCCCTTTACAAAAATTTAGACTCTTTTGACTAGATGGCCCATATTCTAAAATAAGGAATGCCTTGATCTTATGAAGACCAAGGCATGACTCTAAAAACATAACACACACATTTTATCAGACTTTGACCTTTTAGAAGATTATAGGACACTAACATCCAAAACCAATGCCATTAGACACAGACTCAACCCTAATGCCTACTAAGGAGAAAAAAAAACACACGCTAATTAATGTAGGAGTCAAGCATGCAAACAAACCTTCTCACAAAGAAGCGCTACTTGGTGATGAAATCCAACATCGTAGGATCGATGCATGAAGGGGCTGAGTTTCTGTGGGTGGGAAAGTTACATTGACAACCTACTTAAGGAACTTATGACCTGGTGCAAGATACCTCACCAAGCAGTGGGAAACTCTCCAAGGAGTTCGAGTGAGTCTATCCAACATCGATCCCAAGTACAACACCACCTTCCCTGTGTTGTCACCTTATGTAGGAAGTCTAAAATATTATGGCCTCTATGGTACCACCTACTATACCAAAGTAGAGGGGGGATAGTCAATAGTCTGGTTTACATGCAAGGTTAGGGTAACTAATCCCAAAACCATTTTGAGAGATTCCTCACAGAGAGGGGTTGCTCCTAAGTGATCCACGTAACACATGAAACCACTACACCAAGACCAACAAAGCAGTTTTGATTACTCTATCAGACCCAATTCGACCTCATGATTGACCCTTTTGTTATAAGGGCTTCCCAAAGTCAGTGATATAGAAACTCAATTTCAATCCCTAACTCAAAGCTCTATGTTTGTTTAGCAAGTTTGGAAATTTATTCTGACAATCATATTCCAAAGCTCTACAACTAAGATAAGATGGGTTTGAAGAGCCCTAGAAATTAAAGTTTCTAGATAAATATTAATTAGCGCTTGATTTTAGTTTGTTGTTACTCAAAGGAGTGGTCGTGAAACTGAAGGCATTTCAACTCGACTCTTTAAGCCATGAAAGAGGAAAATGAAATGCAAGAATTTCAACTTTGATGAAAAATAGCTATGGGAAGGAGCAAGAGGTTTCAAGCAAAGAAATAATTTCTTGATTGATTACTATGTTTTCACTACTAATGAAAACAAGTATGAGCTAATTATCCAAATAAATGGAAGCAAAATGACCCAAATTTTAAAAATACCATGCAAATGTCATAGCTCACTTAGTACACCTATAGAACACTGAATCAAATGTCATCATTTCTAACATAGTAAAATTTTATGATTATAGAGACCACCATAGTACCTCTATGAAATAAATGTTACTTATGGTTGAAATATGTGACAAATGTGAGCTCACCCACTAATGATTATGATTCACACCAAGATACTGAGTGTGAACCCATAAGTACAAGTATGGTCAAAATGTTCGTCATGAAAGAGAAAAGAGACACAACTTCCATTAGTGGGAAATATTTAAGATCCCTTTTAAATCTTATACACCCATTTTTAAAACTTACACCCATTTTCCTATTATTATGCCGAGACCATTGTTTATGCATCATTGATGTGGTGAAGGCTTGTGGTGAAGCATCAATGTTGGTGTTCATTGTGTAGAGTTGAGTGGATGGTATAAAATTTGGTAAATAATCAATGGTATGACTGCAAAGTGACCCAAGTAGTGGATTTCTATAATAGAGGCATAATGTAAGGCTATGATTTGGAATTTGTGATAGAATTTCATTAGTCTTTGACCAAAGGATTCAAATTGTTTAAGAAAGGACCATGTGGAATATTGATAGAAGAAATAATAGTGTAAATAAAGATGTCAATGGTGGAACATCTTTGATTCATTGGGATGTACCCGATCCATTACCCATGCTTCCACCTTAAACATAAGGAAATAATTATTCCATCATACTATAACCAATATCAATTCATTTAGTAATCAAAGGACCAAGACAAGTAGAACCACCATCTTACTTATGTGTGCAACACAAATCCAAGTAGATTGCATCCATTCAACATCATACATAAGGAGCCTCATTTAATTAATATTTAATATGAACTAACACATTATCTATTATCAAGTTAGGATCACATCCATATAAAATGCACTATTGGAGGATATAAATAGCATTACCCAAAAACACTTACAATAGTTTCAAGCCCACAAGAAAAGAAATACTCAATGATGAAAAATAAGAAAAACTTATTAACCATATCAACATAAGTGAAATAACCAACACTCTCTCAATCTTAAGCCTTTACATTATATAGTGTTGTACTTGAGGACATAAAAGTACATTCGAAATGTGCAAGGTCATTAGTCTACTTCTAGTCCTATCTTGATAAGCTTGTTGTTTTCTACTTCTTCCCTTATCAAGTTCGTTTGTTCTTTCACAAATCCATCCTTTGATCACCTAGAATCATACTTGTTATTCTGGTTTTGATATTCTTTTGATGTTCAGGCTCCTTAATGCTACTGATGGTCTTTTCTCTGCATGGTGAGACTCCCATTTGTTTTGTTTGTTAAATCTGCACCACTTTGTATTTACCCACTGTCACAGTGTGTCTTCCTCAAAATTAAAAATGAAGGGCCCAACATATTAGGGATATTAAGTTTAAGAAAACTTGGAGAAGGCCCTACTGGTGTTAGATATTTTATGGGACTCAAATATTTTAAATATGCAAATGAAAGACTAGGAGTAAGATTGGATTGTAGCTCTACACTCCCCATACCAAAAAACATGTACTACATATGACATTAGAAGAAAAGTGCATGTGGGGGTGTTTGCATGTGGATATAAGGGTGTGACAGAGCAAAGGTAATGACTCTATCCTTCACACTCTACACAGGAAGATAGGAATATGCCACATTCTATGCAGGAAGCAAGGGCTATGCAACGATGAGACACACCAAGAGATGGAGTGCCATTTTTCTCATAGTTGAAGGTACATTGATACATTTTTCTCATAGTTAGGTAGTTATTCACATAAAATTAGGGAGAATAGTATGAAGCATGAGTAGGTTTTCTTCTTGGTAGCCATGAGAATACAAGGCAATGCTATCAAAGATGAGAATACAGAGAAGGAAATTCAACAACTCACCATTATCTTTGACCTACAGTTCCCTCAATATCTCTCTCATGGTGCCCTCTGCGAGCTGTGGCTCCTTCCTAACCCTACCCTCTAGCTCTCTCTCCCATTTGGTGCCCTCTGTGAGCTCTCTCTCCTTTCTAACCCTTCTAGTGAACTCTCTCACCCAGTGCCCTTCCTAATTCTTTGTCTCCTTCCTTCTCCATTGTGCCCTCTAGCTCACAAGTCACAACGTGCCATGGTACCCATAAGTACCCTCCTAATTAGTTATCCTTTCATTAGGGGATTTGATAATATATATATTCTTTGTATATTCCTTATAAGATAATTCTTTAAATAAGTCTTACTCACAATTAATCTCCCTAGGAAATTTTAATTTCATCAAATTTGAAAGGGTGTCAAATATTAGTGGCACTAACTTGAAGTTTCATTTGTCAGAGATTAGTTTCACTAACTTTAAGTTCTGGGTGTCAAATATTAGTGGCACTCACTTGAAGTTCCTCGCTAAACGTTTGAACCAAAATATTTAGTTGATTATTTAAAGTTGCTCAACTTCTTTATGCCATTTACACTGGAATATTGAGGTTATTGATCGCCCATATCTCCTTAAATAATGTGTGGTACAATCAATGGACACTTTCCACCATTAAGTATATATGTCCTCCCATCTAGGTCTTGGAATATGGATCCAAACACTCATAATACAATTTAGGAAACTTTTCTTCAAATATGATACATTCATGATATAATGAGCTTTAAGCTTACATAGTTTAACTTCACTCTAGAAAATGGAGAAGTAAATAGATTGATGATCAAAGAGTGTGGCCTTTAGTAGAAGTTGGATTAGTTGAGCTCCTCCATAGTTAAAAAAGAATGTATTATTTTCATACAATATGGCCTAGCCAATCGCTATAACAAATTTTTTACTGCACTTATGAAAGTTCGGACTTGTAAACCATAGCTCAAGAGACTCCTTTCCTCTAAATTTATTGGAATGATACAACCCTAATCTAGAATTAAGGGAATTCTAAGATATTTTCTCTTCATGAGAGACTTCCTATAAACATGCCTTTTTTATAATCATGGGCATCCACCATCTTGAAATCTCCACAATATAATCCAATGGGATTTATGGAGTTTATAAGCCATAAATGTGCTCTCTTTAGCATGATTTCACATATATATGTTAGTTGAGACGAGCCCGTGGATTTCAAAATTCAACATAATCCATGCTAACCATTTAGTGAGATTAGTTCCTTGGGTTTTTGAATTCTAAAGTGAGTATTTTCATTGTCGATGGAATTTTCATTTATATTTTTTTCACAATTGATTATTTTTTCTCCTCTTTCATTTCTAATGCAGAGTTCAGTGTTTTAGAGAAATTTTCCTTTTTTTTATTTCCTCTTAAATTTTTGTTCTATTTTCCCATTTTTCATTCATTCAATTGAAAGAATTTTTTCATTGTTGTTAGGATTTTTTTCACTTCATTTTTTGCCTTATTGACTCTTGGTTTCCTATCTTTTGGTTCCATGTTGAAATTAATAAGGATTTTTCATTGATAAGAGGATTTTTTTCCTTGTCCCCTGTATTTCTACATGAAATTTAGACTCATTAGATATATTGAATTTGTAGGAAACACATGGGGGAGGAAACAGGTTTGCTGACAAACTAAAAATAATGTTACAATATTTGTCTTCAAAACAACAATAAGTTCACTTCCATTCTATTTTTCCTCAATTTTTATATTATTTTTGTGGAGGTTTTTTAATGTATTGAAGATTTTCTACTAATTGATAAATAGAATTGATATGTACATAGATACAAGTCTACATCATAGCATGCTCTTCATAGTTGTTAGTGCAACCAGAGGAGTACTCACAATAGTGTTTGCTACAACAATGTTTTTCTACGTTAGAACCACCTCAATGACAACCCACACCTAATCCTTAATGTGACACGAATCATTGTTCAACAAATCATCTGCATTGCATTAGTAAAATATTAGCATGCATAAACTTGTGCTAACTCATAACCAAATTCCTTAGATCATAAGAAAATCTCTTATTTGACTCATTTAGCATGCTTATGACCTATGATGAACCAATTTTATGAGGTCCACTCTAATGCCACTTACATAGAAAAATGATTTCCAAAAAAAGCAAGAGTTTGATATTCTTGTTTTCAACTTTGTGATGATCAAGTTGATGGTAGATTCTATCAAATCACTTGTATAAATATATCAAGATTTCATAAATTAATCACCAAACACACCATGCACTATACTTACATAAATTTGCATCGATCTAGTTGTAGAATTGAACTCTATTACAACTATATTCACCATCAAGGTTTATAGT
>JASDQU010247113.1:808-13333 GCA_032191745.1 Picea mariana
TGGTTAAGTCCCTTGAAAATAAAGGCTCTGTGGAGATAAGCACAACTTAGAGTTACTGAACCCTCTGGAATATTCTGCCAGGAGGGCATCGATCTTGCGTGAGAATACCCAAGAACTACATGGTTGAAGGTGTACTAGAATCCCATAATAGCTGAACATTATGGTGAAGGAAGTCTTTGCAAGAAGTGCAACAACAAAATAAAGGAGATGCCTTAAACATTTCCATAAGGCTGAGAGAAAAGTCGTCGAAGAACTGAGACAAGCACAATGAGTGGACCTAAGGTGTTGAGAGTTCACCGTATAAGCTCAGGAAGTAGGGAAACAAACTTCTAGGAGGGAATGAGAAACTCACAAAGGAAATTGGAACCTTAGAGGTTTTCAAGTCGAGAAAAGTCAGAGGAGAGTTGCACAGATTCTACAAGGAGTGAATATAGCTTTCGAGAATAGCCTAAGTCTCGAGAGAAGAAAGTGCACTAATTGTGAAAAGGATTCAAGGACTAGACGAAGTCCCGAAGATGGAGGATTCATCCATCTTCTAAGAGGAGACAGGTGGCAGATATGTTCTTCCACCTTGTTCATAATTGAGCTTTTGTAATACCCAAAAAAATCCAAATTGGTATGCACAAAATACCTATGGCTTCTGTTCATGACAAATTAGCATGCACAGTAGCCCTATTGGCTAGTGTGCATGCTAATTTGGCATGTACAAAAGCCATAGGGTTATTTCGCATGCCAAATTGGCATGCACATAAGACATAGGGATTTTGTGCATGTCAATTTGGCATGCACAACAACCATATGTATTATGTTCATGCAAAATTAGAATGCACACCATCCAATAGGAATGCTACTGAGATGTAGAAAAAACATAATGTGGATGATGTTGAAATATTGTAACTTCGAAGAATATTCTAATTATAATTTAGTTATTTATCTTATAGATCAAATCCCCTTTTGTGCATTGATCATGTCGGGACTTATGTATGACCAAATATCGTTTTGTGGATTAGTCAAACAATAGTTATATGGTGGTGTTTGTAAAGTTGGCCCCTGGGATTTAATAAAGTGGTTTTAACCACTATTGAAAGAATTCAGCTCTACTTGATGGAGAGACATAACCCTAGTGCATCCTCAACTAGTATTTATAAGTGAGCAGGGCACCTCATTTGTTCACTCACTCACACTCAGTTCTAGTGTGCATATTTTGAGGGTAGATGGAGTTGCAAGAAGAAGGAGAGAGAGGTGCATGCTCATTCCTAGTCTTTTCTTGGTGGTTTTGGTCTTTGTTCTTGGAGTTGTATTGTAAATATATTATTGAAGAATTTTTTACTACGTTTTATCCCCCATGAGGGTTTCCCAGGATAAAATATTGTGTACCTTGTGATTGTGTTTCATTTAGTGATCCTACTTATATTTTTATGCTCTAGTAAATTGAAAATAACTTAATAGAAACTCTAAATTTAACATGGTATCACAGATTGGTTGAATAGAGCACCTTTCACTAGGTATCCAAAAATGTCATTGTTGTTGTACAAGGGAATTAGGGATTTTTTATTGGAAGGGAATTTATCACTAAAAACCATCTAGGAAAGTGCTCCCTACTTGAGCGCATCACTTGGTATCTTGAGAGAACCTTTTTAGTGGCCAGAGCCTCCAGAAATTCCAAACCATGTTTTTACTGGTACCGAAAATCAAGAAAACCCAGAAACCAGAACCAGTACCAGAAGTACCAGTCCATATTTATGCACGTCCAGTTTCAAGGGGTAAAGTTTGGATTTTTTAAAAATAGATAGGTCCAGCCTACACTCCTCATCCCAACGCATCTCCTGGTAAGACTAGATTGACTTTTTAATCAATTTCATTTTCTGGTCATTTTCCTAGCTCCAGGTCAGGATGTCTGAAAGCACCAAGTTTGTTGACAAGTGTTATAACCCTAATTTGCACCATACATGCTTACCTGGCATCAGGCCATCTCATATTCCTTCTTTTCCAAGCCACTACTGAACAACTCTTCTAAACAACTCCATTTTTAAAGGTACACGCTAGCTGACCCACTACAACCAGCGTGTATCTATAGTGTCCATGCTAGCTGACCCACTACAGCCTCTGTGGACCTACAGAAGCATGAAAAAAGGAAAGTTGTTGACAGAACATGCAACTTTGGGAAAGTTAACCGAACCTTTCATCCATGCATGGTCGGTCATTCGACCAAACACGTAGCTCCTTCTAGCCTATAAAAGAAGGGGTAATGGTCCCATTTGAAAGGAGGAAAATCATAGTAAAGAGACTATACCCAAATGAGCATTCCCCTTGTCCCAACCTTTATCCATCCTTGTGCAAAGAGAAGTATAGAGCAAAGCAGTTGGAGGACAGTTGAAGAGGAGCCCAGGACCAATTTCGAGGAGCAGTGCCGACCACATATTGTAAGCTTACTCTTATGAATATTAATAAAAAAAGGAATACTTTTCTCATCCCACCATATCATGTGTTCAAGTTAAATGTTTATTTTATGATATTGTGACAACTAACCCAACAATTAGTATATGAAATGCATGTTTTCAACTTTTTGTTTGTTCATGTGTGAATGCAGGTCAGCTTTGGGAGGAATCTTGCAATCGAAGAGAGAATGAAAGAAAAGGGATCGACATCAAACGAAGGACTTAAGGTAGAGTTATTGAATCTCATTTACACCTTTGTATTGCATGCATGTGGGGTTTTGTGTTGGGAGAGTAGGGAAGAGTAGAGGCCTTGAAATAGTCATTTTTTGCATGCATGATTAGAGCCCTTAAATGCTAAGTCTGTAGAAGGGATTCCCACCCACAACAGAACTGGCGACCATACTAGGGATCCCTAAGGTTTTTCTAGGAGTCTTTTTGGGTATTTTTAAAAATTTTGTTTCATTCCTTATTTTTGAATTTTTTGCAAAGGTCTAAGCTAACAAACATTCTGGTCTTCCATACCAGTTATCTTTGTTTCTTTGCTTGGATTCATTTTTTTTTATGTGACCCACAGAGGTACATGTGGCTTGTATAAATCTTGTACACATGTACCTGTTCCCTACCTTCACACAGCCTATGTGGACATGCTAGTTGATGAAGTGTCAATCGTGTGTATGATTTCAAAAGTTTTTTTTTTAGAGAGGTAGTCATCCTCTCCCCTGTTAGAAGTGATCCTTCTCAGGCTTTTCTGGAACTCATTCTGGGCTCTCTGTTTGTAGTTTTATAGCTTAGGTTCCACCTCAGATTGGTTTTGTTCTATGAAATTTTCCTTGAATTGTTTTCTTTTTTTTGACAAAGTAAGTTTCTGAGTCTTCAATAGATTCTAGTTCTCAAATTCCAGTAGTCTCTGCCAGTGCTTGATTGCTTGTTTTTTCATTTTTGAAGAGTTTCAGAAGTACACATGGCCTGCATAAGGTCTACATGCTTGTACACGTGCCCTGACTTTACACAGCTCCCATGCACATGCTGGTTGTTGAACTGTCAGTAGCGTGCCCATGGAGAAAAAAATTTGTTTAAGGAGAGGCAGTCATCCGTTTCTTTGAAAAGAGTTTATACCTCGCAAGTTTTTTGGTCTGTGTCATAGCGGTAACTAACTTAGGTTTGATCATAGCAATAGCTTTCTTGTTCATTACGAATGTTTCCTCAAAATTTTCCTTTTATAGGGTTTTAAGACAAGTGTGAGAATCCATTTTAATCTGCTTGTGTGTTATTTTTAAAGTGACTCTTTGCGATCTATGCTTAGGGCAAAAGTTTTCTTGGTCTTTACTTGTCGATATTTTTCCTTTTTTCTTTGTGAGCATTCAAATAAAAAAAGTCTTTTATTTCTTTGTTTGGTTAAGTAGTTATTGGTTTTCATTAATAACTAGGAAAAATTTTTCTTTCATAAGTTCTTAGTTTTTACTTAGGTCAATAAGTATCTCATAGTTGAGCGCAATCCTGTTTTGAGTTTTCTATTCAAAGATCTTGGAAAAACTTTTAGTTTGAAAAGTTGATTAAGAATTGTGTCAAGAAGAAGTTATTTTGCTTCCAGTTTTCTGTTTATTTTTCTTTCGTCTCTAAAACATCATTAGTTGCACTTTCATTATTTGACTTAAGACAAGCCATAAAAAATTAACGATTAATTAAAATCAACTAGACTTTATGTTTGTAGGGCCCATCAATTAGTCTAGGCTAGAGCCTTGATTTAGGTTGGAGAGGAAACTCTTCAAGGCTACAAAACATATGTAAGAGTCTGTGATAGGTAGTGTTAAAAGTCCAGTATCATGAAAGTTATCCTAGAACCCCCTCTAACACAGGGGATAAACACGAGGTCGCGTGTGGAAAGGTAGTGGAGATAACCCCTCCAAAGCCGAACCAATCATAGTGGAGAACACATATAGAGGGCTTGTCTTAGGATTCCTTCGATTGCATTTTCCATGAAGCTTTGTGGGTCTCGAATCCATTCAAGGTCCTCAGTTGTCTTCCAGACCACTTGATTTTGATACCCTTGATAGGTTTCGGTCTCAATACCCTACTCATTGTGGTCTACTCTACTGTCGACTGTACCCACCTGGTAACTGTTCGTGTGTTGGCAACCTAGTTGCCTATATTTTTTAGAAACATACATAGGTGACTGCGGGGGTATACCATGGTACCTAGGACAAACATAGGGCCATGATTTATAGAGTATACCTAGAGAGTTCTTTCATGTTCGAGTTACACTTGCACCAGTAAGTTGCTCTAGTGTTGGTTGTTGTAACTGTTCTTCCAACTAGTTTAGTGTTTGCTTGTTTGATCTTGTAGGGTCTTTTTTCTAGTGTATGTTGTTTTTGAATGAATAGAAATCCCTAGTGTGTCTTTGATATTATAACATAGAATATGATCACGAGATCCGTCGTTCACGAAGGCTTCTTGGCCTGATGCCAGTTACACTGGAGCCACCCCCGCCACCGCTAAGGTGAAAGCTCGACCAACAATGGTCTTTTGAAGCAAACGGGTCATAGGAAGTTGTGCCCAAACAACATTCGAAGGAACCAAATATTTCATACCTTGGAGAGAAATCTATCGATCCACCCGAAACTACAAACACTGATCTTTCGGTGCCCATCATCGTACATATTTATCCTTACGGGTTCCAGACAGTGTCACATGCAGCAATGGAAAAAAATGTTGCCACCTCATCTGGGAATTCTTCTATTCCCACTATGACTATTACTACAGGGGGTGTTCCACCTCCTAACCCACCGTCGCTGGTCCGATCCACCATGTTCTTGACTGCGTCTACCTCGAGCAATGGTATGATCCTGTCTTTTATGGTGGCCACTGCTCCTTTCACATAGAGTGTGACAGGCCCTCCATTCTCATATAATATTCCTAGCATAGGTACAAGCCCTGTACTATCCTGCTCCACTTTACAGACTCTAGGTCTGGGGACAGGGAGCTCTAATGATCCTCTACAAGGGCCCATGAGGGGCATTTCAACTCCCTTTAATGCTTTCCCTTACGGGGGAGGCCATATACCTCCTTCATCCCCTTCACTTGGTGGTACCCACCAGCAATACGCCAGGCCAAACACACACCATAGTTCACTTGGAGTAGGGAGTCAAGGACCACCTTCTCATAATATGCCAGTAGGGTCAACACCATTTTATTTGTTCGGTTTGTTTGGTAACAACGCTTTCTCATCAGCTGGTTTCTCGACTGGGGGTAACCTTGGTTATGGCCAACCTAATCCTATGCAGGGTACTATTCCTACACTGGGGGCAAACCCAAGAACTTCTTCCACATGAGGACCTTGGAATTCTTGGCAAGGATCAGTTCCCTCGTCAGAAATTCCGATCTGGGGCAATTCTTTTCACAACCAATGGAACCCTAGGAAAGGTACAGTACCTATGCCCATGGGATCAGCATGGGGAAACCCTTCCCAAATTCATCTGAATGTAATGCACACCCAACCATCTACGTCCTATTTCAGGAATCAGTCGATGTTGTCTCCTCAAACGTAGAATCCATATGTTGGTCATGGCCATGGTGTTTACCAGAACCCTGGCCAACAACCCAACTTTTCTTGGCAACCTAGTGCCAGTCAAACTCTAGGCCCATTTTTCCATGGTTATCATCAACAACAACCAAAACTACCTTTGTTGGAAACCTTACATTTGTTAGAATTGTCAAGGTTGTTGAATGGTCCCATCGGTCACAATCCACGTTGGCCCCCTATGCCAACGAAATTGCCTTTAGACATACCAAAGTTCGAATCCAAGCCTAATGACGATCCATAGGATCATGTAACCAACTTCCATATTTGGTGCTCATCTAATTTGTTGAAAGATGACTCCGTACAATTGTGATTGTTTCAACGCACTCTCATTGAGAGTGCTACGAAATGGTACATCAAGCTCGACCACTCGAGATATTCTTCATTTGGTGAATTGGAAATGGCCTTTCTAAACCACTTCCAATTACCTATTCAATATGACATCGGCATATAATTGATGGCTAATTTCAAATAGAAAAAAGAGGACCATATCTCTGATGACATTTGAGAATGGAGACTCCGGAAGAGTTTGATTAAGGTACCATTCCCACCAACATTCCTTCTTGAGTGGTTCCTTAAGTCTTTGGTCCCACAGCTATCCAAAGACATCACAATGTCGGGAGTGTTTTCCGAAGAAGATGCCATCATGAGAGCTCAACAGCTTGAGCTAATTTATTCTCAGTCTAGTTTACTGTATGAGATTTTTCCAGATGCACCATGATCCATACTTGATAAAACCAAACAGAGAGTTGGACCACATGCTGATGGTATTGTAGGTTTAGCACAAACAAAGCGCGTTGAACAATTGAAAAAACAATTACAACAATTGTCTATACAACACACAACGGCCAACCAAACTACTATTTCAGTTGTTCCTCCTACCCAAACGTTGGATGTACACAGTGTGCAATCAACAAGTCTGAAGGCCACCCAATAGCTTGATGGAAGGAAAAAACAATGTAAGAAGGGTAAGGGGGATAAGAAACCCACTAATAATGTTGGCAGGGGAAACACCAAGAAATGAAAGACGAAGTATCTGTGTAACATGTGTGTGGAAGACCACCCGACTCACCAGTGCCCTCGACTTGCAGAGGCCCAAAAGTTTGTGTCATAGCAGTAGCCTGCTGTGTTAACAAATCCTTTACAACATGGGCAAAACCTAACCCAAGCCTCTACAAGAGCGGAAGAGGGTAGTCCAAGACCCTCTCAGTCTTCGAACAATTATGCCTCCGTGAATGTGTATATGATGAAAGGTGATTCTTTTATATCAACTAGAGCACATGACTACAGTAAGCCAAGAACCTATGAGAAAGGTAAAGAAGATTAAATCCCATCTCTTCCTCTCTAGATCGAGAATAATTTGGGCGAAACAATGACAAGCATCACAAAAGGTTTGTTCAAGAAAGCTTCTCACAACCCAAATGCAAGGGCCTCCCAAAACTATTCTGTGGTGGAGGATTTGTCTCAAACCCCTTGTGCGATTTCCTCTTTGGAGGTCCTCCAAAGCTACCCTTCCCAGAGGAAAGATTTGTTAGCCGCTTTAGGATCTGTCGAGACTTGTAATCCAGGTACAATCATGCTGGATACAACCAACTTAAAACCTCATCTCCCTTACCACGTAACATTTTAGATAGTAGTGGCTTACCCCACAAAAACTTTTACTTGAAACATTTTCCGCATGGTGGTTGATGAGGGTGCCTCGACATGCGTCATGGTGTTGGCATGTTGGAAGGCCATTGGCCAGCCTATTTTGTCTACGTCACCTACTCTTCTTGCCACTTTCGATCATCATTCGTTCCGACCACATGGCATCATCCCCTCTTTCCCATGTAGTTAGGAGGGGTGACCATGTGCATCGAGGTAGAGGTAGTCGATGCATCCCTCAACTACAATATCTTGTTAGGTAGGAGTTGGACCTATTCCATGTAGATAGTGGTCACTACATTTTTCGAGGTCTTTTTGTTTCCACATGAGGGTCGGATCGTGACCATTGATCAATTGTCCTTCTCCAAACCTGACCCTTCATTGGGGGTATCTATGGTCCCAATGATTAATAACCCTCAAATCAGCATCATCAACATCGGGGTTTGTTTGTGCCCACCTTTAATGGGCATTTTCAATTACCCACCTCCTCAAGGTGACATTAATCTCATATTTGACCACCATAAGGTTGAGGTTTTCCAAGTTTTGTCATTTCGCATGACTTACTTCAATGACCCGTGAGTTCTTCCTCCCCCATCAGCCATGATGGAAGGGATAGGGCACCATGGTATGTCCATTATCTTGTCTATGTTAGAAGTTGCGTACTATACAGTCCATCAAGCTTTCGACGACCTCGATTTGACTCCCGCACAAGAGTTAGATACGATTCTAGAGCCTACTTGGGATCAAGGTTCCCTTACCAATACTGACTCTTTAGACTTAGTCTTGTAATCACACAAAGTGATTATCAAAGCAATGACTAGTCTGGACAAACCCTAGGATGATCTCCATCATAGATCTTACTTCCTCCCAGAATTATGAATATTTGAGGTAGGGGAATTCACTTTTACTATGACTGGAGACAAGTCTTGTCCTATCAACCCCTTGGCTACACACATTGTTTACATCAAAGGAAATATGGAAACCATCGCTGAAATGATTCCTATAGATATCTCCAGAACCCCTAACGTCATGGAAAATGTCTTTGTCAGAGAATATTGCTCCCCCAAGATGATGCCGGGCATCGACCCATGAAGTCTAGAGAATGTGCAATATGTGTTGTCTTTCAATCTCTCCTTGAAATATGAAAGAAACATTTGGCAAGACTGCATTTATGTTTTTCGATATCATATGGATTAACTGAGAAAAGAAAACAATGACGGGTCTTCTTTTAAGCCCTTTTCAGACCCTCTAAACATGAAAATATTGTCGAGCGATCTTGTTGACCTTCACGCTCGTTAAACTGTAATTTGAAGGCACATCTATCCAGCGGTAATTTACCCCTTTTTCCATCCAGATGGTCAATTATACGAACAAAGGTATACTTTAGAGGCCTTGGTTCTCTAGAAGAGTATTCTTAGATATAATTTTAACCCTTTTTTGGGTCTGAGAAACTAAATTTACGAAAAAGGAACCCCCATGGAGTCCATAGTTAATCTCTTTTTAGACTCCCTAAAATTGAAAAGATTGTCAAGTGACCTTATTCTTTCACAGTTATTAAACTGGTCCATAAGAACATTCCTAATGGAGTCCATAGTTAATCTTTTTTCAGACTCCTTAAAAATGAAAAAAAAATCAAGTGATCTTGTCTTTATCACACGTGTTAAAATGGTTTTGAATAGATGCCTGGTCGGTGCTGTTTTACCCCTTCTTCAAGCCAACTAGACTATCTTCAAAAAAGGTACCCTAGCCGAGTCTCCTTTTACATTTTTTCAGACTCTCTAAATATAAAAAACCGTCAAGCTTACTTTCTCTAGGCTCGTTAAAGTTACATCAAAGGATGTTACCATTTTCTGTTTTGTTAACTGCATTTGCATACCTGTGTCTTTGGCCTAATTCTGACTCCATGTTGATCTTTCAACTAAACCATCTGAAGCATGCCTTATATGCAAGCCCTGTAGCACTTTGCCTCTACGTCTTGACACCTTTGGCCCCTGGAGGATTTTTCCTGAGTTTCCTTTTCCTACATATTCCACTTTTCCCTGAGAATCCCTATGTTTCGTGTTCTTGGAACTAGTATGTTTGTGACACTCGATCCTCCTTTATAACGTAGCATTCGTTTTTTCTTTTTCCAAAATTATTGAAAAAGACAAAAAAAATAAAAAATCAAATATACCCCAAAAGGAGGAAGGGAAAAGTATTTTCTTTTTACTGGCAGCATAATGGGTTACCCTTGGACAAAGCACATCCTTTCATTTATTTTTCAAGCCTTGGGATTTAATATGACATAGAGATGTGTCCTCCTCCATTTGATTATTCTTCCAAACATATGGAGAGTTTGTGTTGCCTCCTGCAACGTGAAATTATGTCAATGCCATGTTGCCTGAGTCTCATCATTTTTCATGGTATTTCCCAAGGGATGTTTTTACCAAGCCTGAGTCGGCCCCTCTGTAGTTTGTGTAATGATCCCAAGACATTATGCAAGGATCATCATGGTTTTGTTGTCCTTTTAAAAAAAATTATGGTTGTGGTATTTCATCAAACAATTTGTTGATCTATTTGTTTAGATGTGTTTATGTGTGTGTATGCAGAAAATAATAGAAAGAGATAACCATGGAACATACCTCAACCATTTTCAATAAGATAGACAAGCCAAAACATCCCAAATCTTCTTTATTCATAAAATAGAGAAACCTGCTACAATGAACATGCCGATTTGGAATGCTCAAAAGATGGCCAAGAAGATAGACAATAGATAAGAGCTGCTACAAAATGCTCCCTCTAATACAAAAGATGCCTCCAAAGTTTGAATAAGAAATGAAGATCAATAAAAGCAGATCTGAATGCCAAACTCTCCAGCTGAAGAATGCCACGCTCCAATAGAAGGCTGAAACCCTCAATAACTTGGCCCTACTACCAAAAGTGTCCAATCACCCTAAGAAATATGCCAACTAATAGATCGGGTGATGGTAAGAACAACCCAGGTGCTCGAATCTCCAAGATCCCTCTCAATCTTTGTAGATCTAAAATCCCCCTCTGAATGGTGCACCCCACTAGATGACTGAAGCCTTAGATAATTTGGCCCTGCTGAAGGAGGCCTCCAAATNAACTAGGTGAAGTCTTAGGGTCAGATCTGAAGTGTAACCCCTCCAAACGAACTAGATCTGGATCTCAAAAATGCCCTCCTTCTCTTCAATTCGCCCCACTACTCAAGAAATAATCTGAGCCATAAAACTATCTCAGAAAGAACTAGATCTGATGTCCAAGGCCCTGTAATGAAAACCCAAGTGATAGAATCCTCAACGGCCCTGCCAATCTCCTACAACGAATCTCTCTCCAGGGATGGTGCACCCCCCTTGCTGGAAGCTCCCAATGGTGCGCCCTCCTCCTCTTCCTGTGCCTGTGGTTGTGTAGAACCTCCAACACTGATGTAGATTTGACTAGAATGGTGTCGGAGAGTATTTCATCTCTGAGACCAAGCTTGGGACAAGCTAGGTGGAATCTTTCACCATCGAATCATCCTCTAGGGTTTTTTAAGTCAAAACCCTCAAAACCCTCAAAACCCCCAAGAGATAGGCTCACTAGCTAAAGCCAGATATCAAACTGATAAACATACATGAATGAATGAGAAGAGGCCCTTGCCTTTCCTTTATACTTTTGGCTCACGTTGTCCCTCCAAAGTGACTTTCATTTTATTAATATTTAATTAATTAATTAAATCACTTTAATTAATTAATTAACCTTTTTACCTCTGAAAATCTCCTTATCTCTTCTTGTGGCTTCCCTGGCCACTGAAAGTCACTTCTAGCCATCCCATCCTGTAGTGTTGCTCCTCCCAATTCCAATGAGCTATTACACAAAGAGGTTCCTTCAAGTAATGTGCCCAAAATGACCTCTTCAGTCATTTCAATTAACTTATAGCTCAAAATAGTCAAAATCATGGAAATCGTCGGAATGCAACGAAACCAAAGCCAACCTGTGCGGAATGGCTCATAATGATAAAATATGATCATCAATGCAAGATGGACCCCACAATGCCTCTCAAATACCCCTATACTCACTATAACATCCATCTGGCTACTCTGGTCATCATAAATCTCTGCACTGTGATGATGTCCCAAAGTGGGGACATTACACTCTCACACCTTCTCTAGCTAGGATTTGAGAACTTGACATCCCCCAAGGGTTGGATTTCAAAAGGCCCATTTATCCACTAGTTTTCATATTGATAAGCTTAGATTTGTTAGAGGCATGCTCTTTGGTTCTGTGTCTAGTCGGTAATAGGTTTATTTTTTTTCATAGTTATAACACATTTATTCACCATGGATAACCAAATGCTTTGTTGATAACGTAGACAACATGGAATTTCTTCCGAGGAGGAAAAACCACCACTTGTTAGGCGGAGATTGTTTCCCACTACAAACGATGTAGAGACTATAGAGTCAGAGAGGAATTTGTCAAGTTTTGAGGAGAGTGAGAGTGTAGAGATTGAAGTGGTTGATGAAATTCCTACACCAAACTTCAACCCTTGATCTAGACCGCATAAGGAACAAAATGAAGGGGAGACAAGGAAATGTGGCACATATACATAGAAATATAGTAGAGAGAAAATAGTATAGTACTGACCCAACTCTTTATTAAATAGTAGAATATTGTAGAACAAACACTAACTTATAATGGTGGTAGCTTATATCTGAAAGGGAGAGATGACATCTATGCTCATTCACCAAGAAGTTATTAAAAGAGGCCGAAAGGGTGGCCTTTAAACATAAGAAATAACTCTTAAGGTCCAAAACCCTAACTGTCAAAGGTGTAGTGCTCAAAGGTCAGTGGGCCTAAAGTGGACACTCCTATTAAGTTCACAATGCT
>JASDQU010247113.1:13433-25589 GCA_032191745.1 Picea mariana
CTTTGGCAAAGAAGGGATCTGAGATGGCTTGATGCTAGGTAAGCATGTATGGTACAAATTAGGGTTATAACAGATGCCCCCTAATGTGTGAGGTTAGAAGAGCATATGATGGCCAAAATACATTACCAATCTTTACTGATGTGCCGAACAAGTGAGCCTAGGGACCAGGAACCAGGGGGCGTCGTCTGCAAAATAACAAATGTCTCACCGAGGTGGGTATACCCATGCTTGGGATAAAATAGAATCATGGCTACAAATCAAATACATTGTAGATCCATGTCAAATAACTGTATAAAGTGTCGCCGCAAACAATACACAGTGGAGCTACATCTCGAAATCAAAAAGATATACATATAGAGTATCCATCTTCCAGAAGTTGATACGACCTGATGGATGGAGATGAGATCTTCAGAGCTCGAGAAACAACTTCAAAATATTCAAAAATCAAGGTAGGAGTGTAATATGAGTGTACGACTTCACTACCCAGAGGTCTTCGACGACGCGTCAGTCATGGACTAGATAATCTTGATGATCAGACTAAAGGCTTCATTGATTTCGAACAAGGACTTGATTGGACATTCAGGATGGTCGGGTATGAGGGCAAGAGACAAATTGCAGAGGAGCCGACTCAGGCTTGGTAGAAACTTCCCTTGGACAACAACACGACAAATGATGAGACTTAGGCAGCATGGCATTAATCATAAATTTACGAAGCAGGAGGCAACGCAAACTCTCCATATGTTTGGAAGAATAACCAAACAGAGGAGAACACAACTCTATGTAGTGAGAACAGCTTCCTAAAGGTCATATTACATCCCAAAGTTTGATGAACAAATGGATAGATGTGCTTTATCCAAGGGCGACTCATTATGCTGCCAATAAAGAAAATACTTTTCCCTTCCTCTTTTTGGGGTATATTTGATTTTTTTTGTCTTTTTCAATAATTTTGGAAAAAATAATAAAGGAATGTTACATTACAATGGAGGAACGAGTGTTACAAACATACAAGTTCAAGGCACAAGGACAAGACTGACGTTCAGAATAATGATACTCGGAAAAAATCATCAGGGGGCCAAGGGGGTTAAAATGCAAAAGCAAACTGTTACAAGGCTGGCGTATAAGGTATGCAAACGCGGTTAACAAAACACACCATGGTAACGTCCTTCGATGTAAGTTTAACGAGCCCAAAGAAGGTAAGCTTGGTGGTTTTTCATATTTAGAGAGTCTGAAAAAACATAAAAGGAGACTCCATTGGGGTACCTTTTTCGAAGATAGTCTAGTCAGTTCGAAAAAGGGGTAAACTAGCATCGACAAGACGTCTATTCAAAACCATTTTAAAGAGTGTGATAAGGACAAGATCACTCGGCCATTTTTTTATTTTTAAGGAGCCTGAAAAAAGCTTAACTATGGACTCCGTCAGGAATGTTCTTCTAGACCAGTTTAACGAGTGTGAAAGAATAAGGTCACTCGACGATCTTTTCAATTTTGGGGAGTCTGAAAAGAGCTTAACTATGGACTCCGTGGGGGTTCCTTTTTCGTAAGTTTCATCCCTCAGGATCGAAAAAGGGATAAAATTATACCTGAGAGTACTCTTCTAAAGAACTGAAGTTCCATAGAGTGTACCTTTATTCGTACAGTTGACCATCCGGACCGAAAAAGGGGTAAACTACTACCAGACAGACGTGACTTCAAATTCCAGTTTAATGAGCATGAAGGGCCACAAGATCGTTCAACAATCTTTTCATGTTTAGAGGGTTTGAAAAGGGCTTAAAAGAAGATCCTTTATATCTTTTGGGAGTCCTGAGGGTGAGGTCAAGAGCGAAAAGGAATCATGCAAATGAGGCTCAAACTCGTAATCAAGAAAAACTACAAGGACTCCCTAGCCTACAGTGTTTAGAGATAGCATGGATACCATAATGCAACCGAGATCTACCTAGGGCATCCATGTTCTGGTAAGATCTACCACCAAGTCGCAACACTTCTAAAGCAGCTATGATGGTTTCATGCCACAACCTGATGGGATCTATCCTATGGCAAAGAAAAAAGACAACGAGAGATAAAAGTCAGGGTAGAAACCTAACCTATATGTTCAAGTTGATCCTCGAAATAAAATTTCATGGACCATCGAAAATAAACCAAAACTCAAAAAAAATGTCCCAATACCTGATCATATCCCTCCCATGCAACTCCTAAATCACTCTAAATGGTTTTTTATTTAAAGAAAATGATAAGGGAGGCCAAAAAAGTGACAAAAAGAGGCCAAAACGTCTATAAATAGAAGTTGGCGGCTCATTATCACCATTGATGATTTGGAAATTAACTCTGAAGCCAAAAGACCCCCTTTGTCAAAAGCGGTGATTCCGGGAGCTACAGTGGACGAAACGAACTTCTATCTGGACCAAGTACAAACTCTCTTATCTTGCATTTTAGGTCTTCATTTTTGCATTGGGTTTCATTTTTTAGGGGGGCGTCGACCTTTAAAACGTCGGCCCTAGGTCCATGCGGGTTGTCTCAAGATAGGCCACATGTACATTCGGGTAGAGTAAACTCCGCACACGTGTACACGCGACTGTCACTATTACAGCACGCGTGGACCCCCTTATTGAATGAAAAAGGCTTAAAAATCAAGGGTTAACTCTCCTGAACCTTGGTGTTTTGTAGGATGTATGTCCACTGGAGAGAAAGAGAGCATGAAGAAGTTAGTGAGTTGGTCAGGGAAGACCCCAATGTTGTGGCTACTTTGATGCAATGTGGGTTACTCAAGTTTTTCCTATGTCCTTTTATGTGGGCACAACCTAGGCTACTGGATGCCTTGGTTGACTACTGGCATCCAGATGCAAAGGCATTCATGTTAGAGGGGCAGTCACTGGTGCCCACAACCAAGGACATTTTTTTTTTACGAGTCTCTCCCAGAGAGGGGAACCAGTCAACTTCTGGACTTTTCCTTCGGGGCCGCATAACATAGCGGAATTGATAGGTCTATATTGTGCAGATGATACAAACTGCTCGAGCTCACAGGTGCCCATAAGCAAGATCACTGACTTATCGTTACAGGCGATAGTATTGCTTATTGGGCGAATCACTGGTTCTACAGCTCTACATCAGGCGTCCCGTGCACATATAAATTGTGCAGTCCAGTGCTTAAATGCACAATTTTTTTATTGGAGTACCACATTACTTGGGTGTATGAAGAGGCAGTTGATAGATTGTCGTTTGCGTACATAGAGGAGCTTCGGGTTCAGGACCATTCTGTGTTCATTCTTTTTTGAGAGAGTTCTAAGTTATAGTCCTCGAGTAGTGGTATGAGGACATTAGGCCTCTCTTCCTGCTGTGTGTAGATGGGCAGTATTACTACCGCGACAAGGTGGTGGAAGGACCAATGAGTCCTTCGATGATGACTTCTTCGCGTGGTTGTCGCGACAGATCCCGGTTATAGAGGATTACCCCTATGTCGGGATTGATTTTTTGAGAGACCCTGAGATACCATTACCTCCTGGTGAGGAGCGAGGGGAGATGGGTAAGTCTCCACCTTTATAGTTTTTTTTTTGTTAAACATATGTAATTTTTATGTTGTTTTTGTTATATATATCATTTTTTTTTTGTTATACCAGAGTATTTGACGGATATGTGTTCATTGTGTGCAGATGTGGGACCAATGCAACCCATTGGCTATGCGAGGAACAGGCGTCGTCCTCGGCCAGGGGCTGCACCTGCCGCCGTAGGGGGACCAACAGTAGCAGAAGATCTTCCAGTCAGGGAGGCTGAGAGGGTATTGAGACAAGTCGAGCGAAACTTTGCTGTGCTCACTCGCACCGTCCCGATGGCAGAGATTGAGGACCTGCCACCATCTATGCAGTCTCATGTAGTGGGGGCATCATGAACATGGGTCTGGTTGTTTCGGCGTTTAGCCAACGCTGTGGATCAATATAACAGGGCCCACAGGCCCTGACTTTAGCTAGACATTTTTACGTGCCACGAGCACTACTTGTATATATTTTTTGAGGGCATAAGCCTTGTGACTCATTATTGGTCCTATTTTTTAGGTGCTTGCATCCATCAGTGTAATCTGGTTACTTTATGATATTATATATGGTTTGTTTGTTCTTTTGTGTCTTATGGATCATGTGTGCAAAAAATGTATTTACATGTTTATGTGAATGTTCTTTCATATGTGTGCAAGATGTCAATCTAAAATTTGATTAGCTAGAGTATCTGTAACTTGGTGTAATCTCCTAGGAACATGAAAATATGTAATATAATCAAAGTTTCATTCTAAGAGATGTACCATAAGGAATCGTCGGTGTAAAGTTGGATCATGAACCCGCTATACTCTGTTTAACTGAGACACAACCAGTTGAGTGTCGAGATAGACCTAGAGATGAGAGATACCCAATGACAAAGTGTCACGAAGCAACTCAATAACCACACTATACTCGGCGACATTATTTGTGGTGTCACCTAAGCATATACCTCTGGAAGACAATAATTGGCCTTGAGGTGTAAAGATTACCCAAGCTGTGGAGGCAAGTCTCCGAGTGTGCCGATTAGGACCGTTTGCATACCCAATGAATACCTTGGAATCACTTGACATCTGCCACAATGATGAAAGATAACATCAACGACACGTCCATAACACTAAAAGAAACTAAAAAGTAATAGTACAAAGACTATACATATGTTACAAAAACTTACCCACAGTGACCTGCCTATGAGTAATACTTCTTGAGGTAGAGCCCATTTCTAGGCTCCACCAAAGCATTCCCTTCAAAATCAACCAGACGATAAGCACCCTTTTTTAAAACCTCTTTTATGATGAAAGGTCTGAACCACATGGGTTTGAATTTTCTTGCCCACAGGGGGTCCTTATCTTGGTCATAGACCAGGACAAGGTCACCTTCAGAGAAAATCCGAGGACGAACGGACCTATCATACTGACACTTGACCTTATGTTTGTGAGCCTCATTGGCCAAGGCCACATCACGACGCTGCTCAAGGTATACTAACAATTCTTCAAGTGGAGAAGTGTCTGGCAATAATTGTACTGCCAACTTTAGAGACGGAATCTGACATTCGATGGGCAAGACTGCCTCTAGCCCGTAAACGAGTTGAAAAGCTGAGAAACCGGTTGCATTCTTAACAGATGTTTGGTAAGCCCATAATGCCAAGTATAACATCAAATGTCAATTTGACTTGGCCGAGTTGATCGTTCGTTGTAGGATGGTCTTAAGAGTTTTGTTTACTGCTTCCACTTGACCATTTTCTTGGGGGTAGTAGGGTGACGAATGTTCCTGTCGTAACCCAAGCTTTGACGTTAACTTGGTCATCATCTGGTTTTGAAATTAACTACCATGGTCAGTGACAATCTCCCTTGGGATGTCGAACCTTGCTATTATATGATTGAATAAAAAGAGAGTTGCAGTCTCTCCATCATCCTTAAACATTGGCATAGCTTCAACCCACTTTGTGAAGTAGTCTACAGCTACGATGATATAGCGGTGCCCCCTTGCTGAAGGAGGGTTGCATGTAGTGTAATCAATCCCCCACTTGGTGAAGGGACCAACTGTGATGACAGGAAACATGGGAGCGGGATGTGCCCTCATCTTCCGAGAGAAGATTTGGCATGGGTGGCACTTCTTGACTGATTCGATACAATCTTTGATAAGTGTCGGCCAGAAGTAACCTGCTCATAGAATCTTTTGGGTTGTTTCCAACCCAGACAAATGACCGCCACAAGCTCTGGTATGGCAATCGTTAAGCACGATAATGGCTTTTTCGTGAGTAAGACATTGGCATAGGATGCAGTCTACACCTCTCCAATACAATGTATCATCGAGTATGAGATAATTCTTAGCCTGATGGCGTATGCGTTGATGCTCATCACGAGAAGCACTGGTGGGGCACTTCAAAGTCTAGAGACAGATAAGTATATCTCTGTACCAGGGATCCGAAGAGGTGATCAAGAACATATCTCCTCTAATAGGTGACTCTTCGAGCACAAGATCACCTGACTCAACCGGAAGTTCTGAAATAAGTTTTGCGAAGACCAGTGACTTTTTGGACTTCACTGAAATGAAATCTCAGTCAAAATCCCGGAGGATGACTATCCATCTACTGATTTTTCCTCCTATTACCCATCATGTCAACATGTACTAAAATGGATTTACAACAACAATGACAGTTGTCTTGTGAAACAGAACATAATGACAGAACCGTTGAACAACATGGACTGTTGCCATCGCAAGTTTTTCGATATGAGAATAATTGAGTTCCAGTCCTATGAGGCCTCGACTCAGGTAATAGATGACATATTTTGAGAACAAGTCATATTCCTGAACTAAGACCATGCCAATGGTTGACTCTGTTGCAGCCAGATATAATAGAAAATCCTTGTTATAGTTAGCTGGTCGGAGCAGAGGGGCAGTTGTGAGTGCATGTTTCAATGCAGAGAAAGAGCGTTGAGCGGCATCGTCCCAATAAAAAGGAATGTCTTGTTTAAGTAAGCGCATAAATCCCTTGGTGATCTCGGCATAGTTAGCGATAAAGCGTCTTAGAAAATTCGCCTTGCCCTGTAGACTCTGAAGTTGAAGGATTGTGCATGGGGGGGGCAGCTGAATTATTGCCTCAACCTTGAGAGGATCGACCATGATCCCTATTGTTGACACTATGAAACCTAACAATCGTCCTGACGTTACGCTGAAGTTGCACTTGTTTGGATTCAAGCGAATCTAAAAGTAGCGACAACGTTCAAAGGTAAGTCGGAGGTGTGTGGGATGATCCATTCTCTTGCGAGATCGAGATGCTAAATCATCTAAATAAGCCTCCACTATATGCTTGAGGTCAAGGAAAGCAAAAGACATGGCCCGCTAAAAGGTTTCTCCAACATTTTTAAGACCAAAATGCATCTTACGATACGCGAATGTACCCCAAGGACAAATGAATGTCATTTTGTGCTGGTCTTCAGGTTTGATTTGTATTTGATTATATCCCGAAAAACCATCTATGAAAGAAAAGGCCTCGCAACCAGCACATTCATCAATGATCTGGTCGATGAATGGTGTGGGAAAATTATCTTTGGGACATGCCTTGTTCAAATCATGGAAGTTAGTACATACACGAATCATGCCTTGTTTTTTATTAACCGGCACAGGATTTGACACTCATTGGGTCAAATGGATAGGATAGATAAACTTGGCTTTTAACAATTTCTCAACCTCGACCTTAATGGTTGTTGCTTTCTTAGGATTAACTGGACGAAGCTTCTGCCGAACAGGCTTATCATCAGGATACGTTGTGATTTCATGTTCAACTATTTTTGGATCAATACCTGGCATTTCCTCATAAGACCAGGAAAAAACGTCGCGGAATTCTTTGAAAAGATCTGTATAGAGTTGAATCTCTATGGGGGAGTAGTCAACTCCGATGAAAGCATTCTCCATGACGCCAAGGTTTCGGGAGATATTGATCGGTATGGTTTCAGTAATTGTTGCCATATTACCCTCAGCATAAACTTCGTGGGTAGCTAAGAGATTAATAGGACAAGACCAATCTCCCTTCATAGTCACGGTGAATTCTCCTGCTTCGATTCGGTTTAACTCTAGGAGGAAGTATGATCTGTGATGAAGATCTTCCTAGGGTTTGTCTGAACTAGTCATTGCTTCAATTATTGCTTCGTTAGAGGGCAAGACCAAGTCTAACGAATCAGTGCCAACGAGAGAACCTTGAGCCCAAATAGGCTCTAGAAGTGGATCGAACTCTTGTGCAGGAGTTGGATCAGTGTTAGTTGAAGTTTGTTGGACTAAAGAGTATGCTACTTCAGCTGTGAAAAAGGGCATGGACATGCCTGGGTGCCCTGTCCCATCCATCGTGGCCGATGGGGAAGGAAGTGTCCACGGATCGTTGAAGTAAGTCATGTGAAATGACGAAACTTGAAAAATCTCAACCTGATGGTGATTAGATATAAACTTGATCTCGCCTTGAGGGGGCGGGTAATCGAAGGTACCCATCAAAGATGGGCACAAACCAACCCCTACGTTGACGACACCTGATTGAGGATTATCAATCATCGGGACTGTGGATTCCCCCAATGCAGGGTCAGGTCTAAAGAAAGACAATTGATCGATGGTCACAATCCGGCCTTCGTGTGGAAACAACAAGACCTGAAAAATTGTAGCAACCATAGCTTGCATGGCATAAGTCCAACTCCTTCCTAACAAGAGATTATAGTCAAGGGGTGCATCGACTACTTCTACTTCGACACACACAGTCTTCCCTCCTAACTGCACGGGAAAAGAAAGAAGGATACCATGTGGTCGGAATGAATGATTGTCGAAAGCGGTGAGGAAAGTAGGTGACGGAGACAAAATGGGTTGGCCAACGGCCTTCCAACATGCCAACGACATAATGCATGTCGAGGCGCCCTCATCAACCACCGTGCGGAAGATGTTCTGAGTAAAAGTTTTCGTGGAATAAGCCACTACTATCTGAAACGCAACATGGTAAGGCAGACGAGGTTTTAAGTCAATTGTATCCGGCATGATTGTACCCGGATTACAAGTCTCGGTAGATCCTAAAGCGGTTAACAAGGCTTTCCTCTGGGAAGGGCAGCTTTGGAGGACCTCCAAGGTGGACATTGCACAAGGGGTTTGTGATAAATCTTCCACGACGGAATAGTTCTGGGCAGCCCTTGCATTTGGGTTATGAGAAGATTTTATGAATGCGCCTTTGGGAATGCGTTTCATTGTTTTTCCCAACGTCTTCTCAATCTGTAGAGGAAGAGATGGGATTTCAGCTTCTTTACCCTTCTCAGAAGTGCTTGGTTTACTATAGTAATGTGCTCTAGTTGATATAAAAGCATCGCCCCTCACCATATATATGTTCACAGATGTGGGGTTGTTCGACGGCGGAGGGGGTCCTTGGCTGCCCCCTTCTGTGCTTGCAGAGGCCTATGTTAGATTTTGCCCATGTTGGAATGGATTGGTTAACACAGCAGGTTGTTTCTGTGTCACAAACTTTTGGGCCTCTGCAAGCCAGGGACAAAGGTGGGTCGGGTGGTCTTCCGTGCACAGGTTGCATGGATACCTCGCCTTTCGTTTCTCAGTATTTCCCCCGCTAGCATTATCAGTGGGTTTCTTATCCCCCTTACTCTTATTTCGTTGTTTTTTCCTTCCTTCAGGCTGCTGGGTGGCCTTTGGATTAGTTGATTGCACTGTGTGTACATCCGACGTTTTGGTAGGGGGAGCAGCCAAAGCAGTAGTTTGGTTGGTCGTTGTGTGTTGTATAGACAATTGTTGCAACTGAGTCATTATTTGCTCAGCGGGCTTTGTTTGTGCTAAACCAACAATACCATTAGCATGTGGTCCATCTCTCTCTCTGGTTTTATCATGTATTGAGTGTGGTGCATCTGGCAAGATCTCGTATAATAAACCGAACTGAGAATAGATTAGCTCAAGTTGTTGAGCTCGCATGATGGCGTCTTCTTTGGAAAATACTCCCGATGTCGCGACGTCCTTGGACAACTGTGGGACCAAAGACTTAAGAAACCACTCAAGCAGGAATGCTGGTGAGACTGGTACCTTAATCAAACTCTTTCAGCGTCTCCATTCTTGGATGTGATCAGAGATATGGTCAGTTTTTGTCTGTGAAAAATTGGCCAACAATTATGTGCCAGCATCGTATCTCACAGGTAACTGGAAATGGTTGAGGAAAGCCATGGCCAATTCACCGAAGGAAGAGTATCTTGAGCGGTCGAGCTCAATGTACCATTTCACAACACTCCCAATGAGAGTATGTTGAAACAATCGCAATTGTACAGAGTCATCTTTCAACGAGTTAGATGAGCACCAAAGATGGAAGGTAATCACATGATCTCCTGGATCTTCGTTAGGCTTGGCTTCGAACTTTGGGATGTCCGAAGGCAAATTCGTCGGCATAAGAGGCCAAAGCAGATCATGACAGATAGGTTCATTCAATAACCTTGTCAGATAGGTTCATTCAATAACCTTGTCAAGTCTGGCAAATGCAAAGTTATTCAAGCTTCTACAAATACCAATTGATATGGTAGCATCANGCAATTGTACGGAGTCATCTTTCAACGAGTTAGATGAGCACCAAAGATGGAAGGTAGTCACATGATCTCCTGGATCTTCGTTAGGCTTGGCTTTGAACTTTGGGATGTCCGAAGGCAACTTCGTCGGCATAGGAGGCCAAAGCAGATCATGACAGATAGGGTCATTCAATAACCTTGTCAAGTCTAGCAAATGCAAAGTTATTCAAGCTTCTACAAATACCAATTGATATGGTAGCATCAAATAGGTTGATAATAGCCATGCATGTATGCATTTGATTGTTTCCAATGTTGAAGGGAATTGAGGTAAGAATTCCCTTAGTTAATTTTTCAATATTTAAATTGATATGTAATGGTCGAAGGGCTAGAATATGTAAATGTTGTTGATGATAGAATGCATTTAGATAAAATTTAGTTGCATATTGTGTTATGATTGGTTATGGGATCATAATCGGGTTAAATCAAGAGACATAATCCTTCTATAGCAATGAATATCCATAGAGATAGTCATGTGTGAGACTATGAAATGGTTGGATACATAAGGGCTATAGCGTTATGTGAGTTCTCAATGGTATCTATTGTATATCTGATGGTTGGACGGCAACCTCTTTGTTGACACTGAAGAGCACTTAAGAATTATATTCGCGATGTTGTGTTTGGGTTGAAAAGGAAGGTATTTGGATAGTCAGACAAGCAGTAGGAAGTTTGTGGATGATGTGTTGAGGCGTTGGCCAGACCTTCCAGCTCACCGTGGTGGAATGCATGACATAGTTATGTGGTATTTTGCAGTCAATGCATGATGCATTGTGTAGATTTGGCCATGGGTATTGGCACATCGATGGTTATTTTATTAGTAATTATTCGTTGCATTATGAAAATCATGTGGTGTTGCAAATGCATAATGAATGATAGTTGCATTATATTTAATATGAATACTAGTTGAAGGTGAATATTGAATTGTTGTTTGTTACAATTCTGAGATTGCTTTTTGGAACTGTTGAAAATGTTACAAGTGGTATTAAAGGAATTATTGAATGCATTTTGGTGAATGCGTGTATATATGACATAACAATGATTATGCTAACAGCTAAAATGATCTGAGTATTACTAACTCATGAAGTTGAAAACACTTCAGAAGCTATTAGATATTGTAACAAGAAAGTTGCAGGTTAAAGAAGTTACATAATGATAAATTACAGAAAAGCTTTGTTGAGGGAACAATGTAATAAAAACATTGATGGCTAGAAGAAAGAAAATATCGACTAATAATACATGTGTAGAGGATGATGGGTTCATTCCAGTTAATAGTTGGATTAATAGAAGTGATTGAATTGTTGTTGTAAACAATTATGAAATCACTTTGTGAATTTTTGTAATTGTTTCCATGAAAATATACATATACATGACACTGCCAACTTGTTTGGCGGAGTGAAGGTTGAGGAAAATGGCAGGTGGACTGGTCTTGGATAAGGAAATAATGTAATCACATAAGGAAGATTATTCTCTATTGTTGGAAGAGACGAACATTATGAGAAAAATCTCATGTCTGGATACTTTGTTTTTTTGTATAAAACAATTTTGGAAATTGGAATTTAAAAATTACTCACAATTTGTCTGGTTGCGTGTAAATTGAGGAAATTGCAGGTAGAATGGTCCTAGATATGGTAGGGATGTAATTCATATGGAATACTAATAACTACAAATGCAGAGCCAAACATTATGAGTATAAAACTCATGCTTGGGAATTTTATTTTCCTATATAAAATAGATTTCAAAAAATTAATAGTTACAAATTGTTATGTTATGTTAACAGTTTGTGTGGTTGAATGAAAGGTTGAGGAAATTGTAGGGAGAATGGTCTTGGGCATGGTAGGGATGTAATCCCATACATAAGATCAATTCTTATTGCTACAAGAGCCAAGATTTATGAGCAAAATTCTCATTCCTGGGGAATTTTATTTCCTATATATAAGTAGATTTGACTAATTAAAAAAATTGTTATGATATGCTAACAATTGGTTTGGTTGATTGAAGGTTGAGAAAATTGCAGGAATAATGGTATTGGGTATGGCATTGTGGTAATCCATAAAAAA
>JASDQU010247118.1:5920-16177 GCA_032191745.1 Picea mariana
AGAATTCTCCTATGAAGGAAGTTAATACGAAGCAAATTCAAGATTCCCGATTCTGTCCCGACTGTATCTCAAGTTTGTTTTGTCATGTTATTTGTTTCTTTTCATTTTGCTCTACACAATTAATTTGTTTTGTTATGTTCTTCATTTCTTTTCATTTTTCTCTACATAACTGAGAAATATCACTATAACTTAGTGTCACCACTACTATAGTGAAGCAAGTTCATATCATAGTAATTGTCCCTTGTCTTTCCTCTGCACCGGCTATCAGCAGGTGTAAGACCAAGCTACAGTTACAAGATTTTGTGTTTTCTTGCACCATGTCAATTATGTTTATGTCAATTCCTTTTTCCATATATGCGTGAGTTTTTATCGATAAGAATTTTATGTTACTAGTATCAGACGTTCTTCTCTCATTCTACATCTTTTACGAAAATCATACAATTACGGGAAAGGGCCTTTCGTTTGTAGTCCCATTTCGTTCTTCATACGAAGACTTCTCTTATATTCGACCAAATCGAATCATCCATTAAAATCTTTATTAAATCACTTCCATATCCTTACTGTTCCTAAATGACTGTACCCACGGTAACTCAACCCAATATTCAAATCGGGATATTAGATCAAACTAATATTGCGTTAAGTCTTTTCAGCACGACCCTTAGAACTGCTAATACCCGGGAAGAATTAGAACGTTCATGGGCGGCCATTGAACGAGATATCGCAATCCAGGAACAGTTGGAAGCTAGACGTAGAGAACGTAGAAATCTTCCTTAGTTTCCCATACCAAATAAGACTTTATTATCGCATACATCTTTTATCCTTTTTTTGGATGCCTTGACACTGTACTTTCAGCCTTAGTACAGACTCAGGAACAACATCTTTCTGGCGCCGTTGCCGGGGAACGAAGTTACGAAATCTTTTCCCTGGGAAAATGACAAACAATTTCGTTGATAGTGCTATTCTTTGATGGTGAACATAGAGTGCACACCTTATTAAAGGCTTGATCTAAATCTTTCACTTGGCGACTCCACTGAAACACAAACTGGCGTCTGGTAGAAGATATACCAGACAGAACCCGGATGGCAAGCCAATTGCGCCTGTAAATAATCCTGAAAGAATTTTAAGAGCGAGAGGCTCATCTGAGGCAACCGCTTCAGTTAATAAGCTAAAAACCCCACTGATAAAGAATAAATACCCTTCGGAACCTCCTCTCTCCTGTAGTCCTCTGTCTCACGTCAAAGATCCAGAAACACACCACTCAAAATTTGGGAGCGAGCCACACCAGACTTTCACATCTATAAACAAGGGTAAAGGCCCTTTAGGAAGATCATTATCTTTAGGCATTCTAGCCCTTTTTCAACAGGACCTTCCTGTCTCACCAGATTCGAAACAGTGTGTTACGCCCTTATTCCCTACTCCTAAATCAATGGCAGGTGTCGGAGGAGGAGGCGGAGGACCAAATGTTCCCCCTCTTAGAGTGTTTGCGAAAGTAGCCGCAAGGTACGCTCCCCTGGTCTTATCCGTTCCCCTCCACGACTTACCCGACAATTACATCAAAAATCTTCCTAAGTTTACTGGGGAAGGGGATCTAACTGCAGCCGAGCACATAAACTTCTTTGACCAATTCGCAAATATTTGTGGTATTGTGCACGAAGATGTCTATTCGAGATTACTTGTCTATACCTTCGAAGGGCAGGTCCGAACTTGGTTTCGAAGCCTTCCTGCAGCTTCGATTCGAACGTATAATGAATTGGAAGATGCTTTCCTCAGACAATGGGGAGAACGAAAGGATCATTTGTATTACCTTACCGAATTTGGATCCTTGAAGAAAAAGAACTCAGAAACCGTTATGGAATTCATTCTAAGATTTAACAAACTTTATAATAAAATTCCAGCGGCTGTCAAACCTTCTGAACCCTTGGCCAAAGTAACTTTTGCGGGAGCCTTCGAACCCGATTTTGCGTTACTTTTGCGAGAAAGAAGAGGAGCCACACTGACTAGAATGCAAGACGATGCAGTCGAGATTGAATCCAATATGATGGCTTCAGGTAAGATGAAGGCTAAAATAGAAACAGTCAACCGTGATAATAAACGTTATAAAGAGTCGATTGGTCCTTCCGGGTCAAATAGATACACTGACGATAGAGTGGATGATATGGCCCGAATAATTAAAGATCTATCTAACAAAATATCTAGGATGGAGTTGGACCAGACCAAAGGTGATTCTGTTAACAAAAGAGACTTCAGGAGAAACCCTAATCCCCAAAATCAGCAAAGGCAAATAAAAAATGAAGATCAAAAAATACAAGCTCCACTAAAAAACGAAAATTTTATGGGAGCAAACGACCTCCAAGATTTCGGAGATTCGGGAGATGAAGTTGCATGTTTCAGCGATGAGTGTTCACAATCATTTCTCACTAAGAAATACTATGAGAAATCTTTAAATACTTCTCAACTGTCTAACGAGGAAGAGGAAGACGATCATATTGACCTCTGCATACCTCAACCAGAAGCAGAAATGATAATGGCCAATTTACAACCCAGATACAATCTGAGATCAAAAAATAAGCCCACCCCGACTGACCAACCAAAGGAAATCCTGCCAAGGGGTCCATCTCATGAACCCCCTCTGGAAGAGACATTGTTACCATTACCCAATGATAAAGACAAGGTAACAAGAACTCAACAGTCTCAGGTGGAAAAAGCTGAAACTCAAAGAGAAGGGATAGGACCGACAAATAAAATCACAACTTCAACCAAGATCACAATTGATAAAGCGATTCAGACAAATAAGTTGGTAAGAGAAATCCCAGAAGTCTTAACCAGAGAAACGGACAAGGCTAATACATCTTACAATTTTGAAAATGAATTAAATAAAATTAAGATACCGATTCCTTTGGTAGAATTAGCGAAAAATCCAACTTATCGCAAGCAAATTGCCAAAGTAATGGGTGTTTATGAGCCCGAAAGTCACTCTGATGTTATCAACCTAGAAGATGACAGACCTAACATCACCTTTGGTCCCCATTTTGAGGGATCCAAGGACAACGTCGCCCCTTTCTATATCACCCTGAATATACATGACCAATTTTTACATAACTGCATGTTAGATTCTGAAGCCTCACATAATGTTATGCCCAAAATGATAGTGGAGAGGCTGGGCCTCCAGATCACTAGACCCTATGGAGATCTGTACTCTTTCGATTCAAGAAAGGTTAAATGTATGGGAATGATAAAGGATCTGGTTGTTACTCTGGCTCAGATCCCAGTCAAAAGTGTCTTGATGGATGTGGTTATTGCAGATATTCCCCCCAAATATGGTATGTTGTTATCCAGATCGTGGGGAGCCAAATTGGGAGGTTCTCTACAATTGGACATGTCATACGCTACAATTCTTGTATTCGGTGGTCAATTTACCCGATTGTACAGAGAAACAAGATTGGCATATACGGTCAGTGATCCTTAGAATCCGAATAATTTTCCCATTTATGTTGCAGACCAAGATCTGGGAAATTGCATATTGTCATTTGATGATCGTTTAAATGGGTGTCCAGAAGAAMTTGACATGAAACAAGAAGATCTTAGCCCCTTAACTAAAGAGTTATGCGAAAGTGGCCTCTGGAAGATGTACTTCGATGGAGCCTCATCTTCTGAAGGAGCTCGTGCTGGCATACTTTTAATAGCACCCGAAGGTAAKTTTACCGTTCCTTTCTCATTTCGCTTGCAGTGGGACATCGATTATACCAACAATGTGTGCGAGTACGAAGCATTAATCTTAGGTTTAGAGGCAGCCAAAAATTTAAGCATAAGAAATTTGCAGGTTTACGGAGATGCCGAATTGATAGTGAAACAAGTAAACCGACAGTACCTAGCCAAGCATCCCAGATTGAGAACGTACAGAAATTGCGTTTGGGATTTAATGGAGAATTTTTTCTCATCTGTGAAAATCCATTTTATTCCACGCACAGAAAATCTGCATGCTGACGCATTGGCTAAGGCAGCCTCGACCTTTTCCCCTCCCACAAATGTTAAGTTCAAATATCATATTGAAATCAGGTATAAACCCTCCATACCAGACAACGTCCGACACTGGCAGGTCTTCGAGGACGACGAACAAATTCAAAAATTTCTTATAGCAATAGGTGAGTTCTCTGAAAACCATCCAGATCAAGAAAACCAAAATGACCCAATTCGGGTTATGCAAGAAAACGAAGATCCTGAAACCTTCCAAGAAAAAATAGCCGATCATCGTATGTTAGTCCTTAAAAATAACCAGATTCTGAAAGGCTTGATCCCTTTGGAAAGACTCTTTGATCAAAATGACATACCTTTGAAATCCACTTTGCAGCCCCAACCAGAAGAAGTGGAGGATTGCAACATAGGAACTCGAGAAGATTCTAGKATAGTAAAGATATCTAAATTCCTCCCTCCTCAGGTTAAAGACCAGTATAGAGACTTGCTCAAACAATATAAAGACGTCTTCGCCTRGTCCTATGACGAGCTCYGAACTTATGATACTTCTATAATTGAGCACAAGATACCTTTGAAACCCGGAGTCAAGCCTTTTAGGAAGAAGCTCAGGCAGTTTAACCCCATCTTGTTACCTGTTATTGAAAGGGAGGTTAAGAAGCTTTTAGACGCGAAAATAATTGTGCCTCTGAGATACTCAGATTGGATAGCCAATCTGGTTCCAGTTAGAAAAAAGAGCGGAGAAATTAGACTGTGTGTAGATTTCCAGAACTTGAATAGATCCTCTCTTAAAGATAATTATCCACTTCCTAAAATGGACCATGTCCTAGAAAGGGTAGTTGGGGCTAATCGTATGTCTATGATAGATGGGTTTTCTGGGTATAACCAAATTTCCATGAACGAGCAAGACAGAGAAAAAACCGCCTTCACCACACCATGGGGTACATTCATGTATGATAAAATTCCTTTTGGTTTAATGAATGCGGGAGCTACCTTCCAGCGCGCTATGGATATCGCTTTTGTTGGAGAAAGAGATAAATTCGTAGTAATTTATCTTGACGATTTGACGGTTTTTTCTAAAACCGATGAAGAGCATTTGATCCATTTAAAACAAACTTTCGAAAAATGCCGCAGGTATGGTCTGTCCTTGAACCCAAAGAAGTCACATTTCGCTATGCAGGAAGGTAAGCTTATGGGGCATATCGTGTTCAAAAATGGGATCAAGATTGATCCTAAAAGGGTTGAAGCGATACAAACTATCAGGATTCCTAGAAATGTTAAAGAAATTCAAGCTTTCTTAGGAACAATTAATTTTTTGCGAAGGTTTATACCAAACTTTGCTGAGATCGTCAAATTAATCACAGCAATGCTAAAGAAGGATAGTAGAGTAAATTGGACGACTGAAGCCAAAGCGTCGTTCGAACGTATCAAAAGGGTCATTAGCGAGGCGCCTGTGTTAACAAGCCCTGATTATTTGAGAGATTTTCTCATCTTCTCATTCGCCTCCGAACATACTATCGCCGCGGTGTTRCTGCAAAAAGATGATGGAGGYTTTGAACGCCCGATCGCATTTTTTAGCAAGAGCCTCAGGGACGCCGAACTAAAATATGACATAATAGAAAAACAGGCATACGCAATGGTGAAAGCGCTAAAGGAATTCAGAACTTACGTTCTACATTCAAAAATCATCGCGTACGTACCAACCAGTGCTATGAAGGATATATTGGTACAGCCCGACAGTGATGGAAAACGAGGGCGTTGGCTCGCTAAGATACAAGAATTTGATCTGGAAATCAAGCCTACTAAATTGGTAAAAGGAAAGGGTCTGGCCAAACTCTTGGTTGAGTCGAACCTTAGAGCCATTGACATCAATTGCCTGCAAGGAGAAGACGAAGACGTACATTCACAAGAACCAGATGACCAGTCGTACCCAAACAAGGTCGAAGAAAAATTCATGTCGTCAGACTGGTATAAAGATATAGTTTTCTACTTGTTAAACCTGAAATGCCCAGATCGACTGACATCGGCCAAATGCAGGACTTTAAAACTCCATGCTGTTAAGTATTGCATCTCAGAAAATCAAATGTACTGGAAGGATCCACTCGGATTTCTGCTAGTCTGTTTGGTTGAGTCAGAAACTCCACGAGTTATAGAAGAATTTCATGAAGGAATCTATGGAGGACACCATGCATGGAGAGCCACAGCCTATAAGATCTTGAGGGCCGGATACTATTGGCCGAAATTATTTTCGAACGTTTATGCCAAAGTACGTGCCTGTCATTTATGTCAAATTTTCGCTGGTAAACAAAAACTCCCTGCACTCCCACTCGTCCCAGTCAAAACCGAATCCCCATTTCAACAATGGGGATTAGACTTTATAGGAGAGATTAATCCCCATTCCAGTGCCCAGCACAAATGGATCCTAACCGCCACGGACTATTTTACGAAATGGGTGGAAGCAATTCCAACTAAAAGGGCCACAGATTCGGTGGTGATTGACTTTTTGGAAAATAACATCTTGTCTAGATTCGGGTGTCCCCGAAAGATTGTTACAGACAACGCTCAAGCTTTCAAGTCCATGGCTGTGATCGACTTCTGCCAGAAGTATAGTATCGTCCTTGGCCATTCCACGGCTTATTACCCTCAGGGAAACGGGCTGGCTGAATCATCTAATAAGAGCCTAGTAAACGTGATAAAAAAGGTACTAAATGAAAACAAGAGGTCCTGGCATGTACATTTGAAGCACGCATTATGGGCAAACCGCGTCAGCACTAAGAGATCTATTGGCATTTCGCTATTTCAGATGGAATATGGGACCGAGGCGGTTCTGCCCATAAACTTAGCCTTGCCAGTAATGAAATTATGGCAAGATCAAAACGAAGAGCCCAATCACGTAACTAGAAGAATTAACCAATTGATTGAGGTACAACAGCTTAGAGCGGGAATCGATGAAAAAATGCAAAAATACCAGGACGATATGAAAGCATTGTTCGATCTCAAAGAAAAAGACAGAGAGTTTCTCCCAGGCGACTTGGTGTTAAAATGGGACGCGAGAAGGGAAGAACCCGCAAAACATGGCAAATTTGACTACCTCTGGTATGGACCATTCAGGATCTCGGCTCCAAAAGGAAAGAATTCTTTTCTTCTGGAAAATATCGATGGGGAAGTTCTCAGTGCCCCTGTCAATGGACGATATCTGAAACACTACATGACTTGACAATAGTCGGATAAAAAATTGTTACATATGTATATATACATCTATAAATAAATAAAGTCATTTTGATTTTTTGTACATATTGATGGTTTGGTCCAAATGTTTATTTTCAATTTGAGGTTTTCCTTCTTAAATTTTCAACACATTTTCAAATAAGACTTGTGTTCATTTTGAAGGTTTCCAACCTCAGGCGGAGCTGACAGAGAAATCATGTGCAGATAGGCGTGGATTATAGGACAACATAAATCAGGTGATACGTAAGATAATTCATAGTCCACGTGGAAATCGAAAGACAAAGGTGAGTTTTCTCAATACATATAGCACGAAAGGTTTTTTGAAGAAATCTGAGGTAATATTGTTTCAAATCAAAATATTAAAAGTTGGATACCAGGACTAGTTTTGGCTCCACGGTCTTCATGTTAAATTTGAATAATATGTTAAACCTATATGCAGTCATTCATAATTCTCATTCCTAAATGCATTCGAAGGCTAGTCCGGAACTGTTGTAACCTTTCCTAATATTACCCCTTTTTTCGATTTCTCTTTGGTTTTCTGTCTATATTTGGGCCTAGTTTTCTATTTTTGAGTGGGAGTTCAAGTTTTTTCGTTTTAAAACCTTGAATGTCTTCGAACATACCTTAATAAGAAAGTTGGTCCTTACAACTACTTAATCTCCTGCCAAGCTAAAGGACGTTTATAGTGGTCCTGACCTTTCTAGGTTTTTTTCAACAGCGTCGATAATAGCAAAGCTTGCTTGAACAGGATGTCCCTTAAAGTTTCATTCTTTCTCCCTTAACCCCCTATGAACTAAAGGTCTTGAAAGGGTCAAAGAAAGGTTGATACCGAGTAATCAAAATAAGTTGACAGACCTTTGGTAAAAAATATTTTACAGATCTCAGCCCTGACATAAACTGATTGCTCCCATCTTCGTGATTTAAAGATAAAATATTAAGACAGGTGGTGAAAGGAAATTCAGAAATGATTTCCCCCACCTAGTCTATTAAGACGATGAAAGGAAATTCAGAAATGATTGCCCTCGTCTTAGCGTTTAAACGCATAAAATTTTCCGAAGTGGTGAAAAGAAATTCAGTAGAACAGGGTCAGACAACTTCACCGGGGTACTGAACATGCTCGCTGGCAGTGAAGCAATGTCTGGGAGATCTGTAAGGCTGTTATACATGAACATCAATATACTCCGGGAATCAACACTTTCTGGAAACCCGATCATTTCCCAAAATTCGGACGGGACTTCCCCAGTTTAGATTATATAATATATCATTCTTTTCATGCAAGATGAGAATAATAAGACCTGTTGAATATCCTAGGATCGTTACGACTGCCTTGAAACACCCCCCAAAATTAGTAGCGAGAAAGAGGAAATTGCAAAGGTGACTTCAGCTATGTTCGGAAAAAGCATTTATGTTCGGAAAACTTCTCGGTTATCAAGCGAAAGCTTCTTTCTGCCTTTTCTATCTTTTTCCTTGGATTTTTTCCTTGATTTCATTTTTTGACTCCATTTACCCAATTTTGGCACCTGGTCTACTGTTCTTCCCGCCTCGCAGGGAAGCGGGATCCCTAGTTGGAGCCTATGTTGGAGCCGCCCCTGTTTTTTTCGCCTCACACAATTTAGAATATTCTGATACTTGAAATCCGAAGATATTTTTCTTCTCCTTCCGAACCTCATAAAGCTTTCAAAGCTTGTCACATGAATAGCGATGCGTTTTTGTGCCTTCAAATAAAATTCGTTTTTTCACAAGAATGTTGCTCTCTTGTTTCATTTCGGGATGTCGCCAGTTGTACGTTTTAGATATTCGAATTTACAAGTCCTGAGTCGCGAAACTGCGAACTCACTCTTTCAAATCTCTCCCCCAAGGCATTAACTACGGTAAACCATTTAACCCATGATTAGACATTGTCGGAGTTTCGCGACTCGGCTTTTCTCGACCCTAAATTTTTGTTTTTTCAACCCCGAGAGCCAGGAACGCGACAATTTTTGAATTAACCATAATCAAGAAACAGGAGTAAAGAAACTAACCATAGTTAAACTCGGTTCTCGGCACATCGCCTCTCGGCTTTTTCTCTCATAAAGTTGAAGTGTCCAAAACTCCGATTCGCGAAGTCGGGACATAATTATATTGAGCCCTAATTATCGCCGCATCGTAATATCGCGACTCTGCATATCGTTCCTCTAAAAACTTGTCTTCAAATTCCCGATTCACGATCCGGCGATTAAGTTAATCATATCATTAAGAATCCGCTACATCATGATCATTGTTAATTAATGTCAAGATCGGAATTCGAAATCTCGCGAGTTATAAAATCAAAACGATAAGGAGAAATTCACGAGATGACGAAAAACGAGGAAAGCTATAGGTCATTAAGATTGGAAACTTTTAAAATCAAACGGATTACGTCCCGCGCTTCAAGGTTGGCACACTCCACGAGGTATTTGTTCATTTACTCTCCATAACTTGAGTGCCTGTCAAGCCGCCCAATATTCATGACATTAATGAAAAATCTGGGTAAATCCACGATGAAAGTAAGATCGGATTTTTTCAATTAATCTGGTTTTATTCGTGATTTGACGGACTGATGACAAAGTACATGGTTTTCAAAATATATACGAGGCCTTATTTTATTTGTTAAAAAGAAAATATTTCTTGTCAAACGTATAGAGCAAGATTTCTCCGAGTGAACTAGCCTCTGTATGTATACGCAGGTTTATCACAGAAGAACGAAAAAACCCGCCCCAGCTATGGCACCAAGGAGAGGAGCTAAAGCAAATGTCGAAGCCGCCGCACAGGGTACAGACAATATCTCAGATACTTCGCCTCGGACGGGCAGCTCAGTATCTACCTGGTCTTCTATTACAGGTATCCTGAAATCAGAGTTAGTAAACTGTTCAGATTCTGATGACTATAACTATGATATCGTGAAAGACGACATGAACACCAGATACAAGACAATTGTTCAGTCGAAAATGCACTTGGTGGCAGCTAGACCTCGGTTGCTCCCATATTTCGATATGATCCGATGGGCATTGGATCACGTCGACCTGCCTTCCAGAACTATTC
>JASDQU010247120.1:4377-15448 GCA_032191745.1 Picea mariana
AGGCCCAAGGTAAGGGAGGTTTAGTAGCCGAAGGACTATCTTGGTGAAAGTGAAGGTGTATACTCCTGAGGTGGGACAGGCATGTGGGGAATGAGAGTCTGTGAGCAGTGGGCATAAGTGACTCCTAGGAGAAAATCTTTCCTCTATGACTATGTGTCTTCTTATTGACCCTACCTAGCCTAAGATTCCCTTACCCGGTGGAGCTTAGTCCCAGCTCGGGGGTGACCTATTGGTGAGAGTGATGAGCAGTGCATTCTAAGGCTGGGAGGTTCATGGAAGGTCTGCACACAATTAGTGAATTGCAAACAACTTCAAGATAAGTATTAATGTTGTACTTAATTTATATGTGATGATAGTCTGCGATACTTATTATATTATCATGCATTCTGTTGTGATGATGTTTACTGTTGATTTTATTAATTTTGTATGATGGCAGTAATTATATGTTTACTCTATGATGAACCATTTCATTTCATTTAAATGCATGTTATATAAGTGTTTTTCTACGTAGTAGCATTTTCTCGGTCCTGGGTTGATGGTCGGAGAATGTTACAAAATGGTATCAGATCATGGTTACAATGTTGAGCCTGAATGGGCTGGATAAGTGGTCTTTGGACCCAAGGTATCGAGTGGAAATTGTGTCTGGAGGGACGAATTTTGAACCTTATATTATTTCTGAGTGCCAAGGGGTTTCTTGGTCGTGTTACAAAACTGTAGTCGATGTGGTATTTGGCCACAGAGAGAGCACAATGCATGAGGTGTTGGAGCCATTGGATCTAGTCGGGAGGAAAGGAGACCCCTCACGACCGTCAGATCTGGAGAAGGTGTAGGAGAGTTATCCTAGAGAACCTTTTGGAAGTTCGATTATCGAGAGAAACACGACGTGTTGATGCACAAACTCACGATGCTTGAAACTTTGAAGCCCCGAGTAAGATCTACAACATAGATCTTAAGAAAAGAGCTTGACCATTGGATCAAGCGGAAAGTAAATCGCAATTTCGCGATTTCCGCTATCGAAAAAAGAGAGATGTGCTGACGCACAAACCCCTGAAGCCTGAAATTGTGAAATCCCGATGAACCAAGGTAGTGAGTCGAACTGACGTCACTGGGATGGACGAGGACACAGGGATGTGTGACATGTTCTAGTGGGTCCCAAAAGAGAAGTAGACGCAGTGGGTCTGAAGGGCGTCACCTAGGGTGACATGGGCCTTATTAAGAGCAAAACATGCCACCACCCTGGTTGGTGACAGTTGTGTTGTGGGCCCGGTGGCTAGAAAGGTCGGAAGTTTGGAAGTCAGGAGTTGGAGAGGGAAGTGAGTGTGAGAGTCTCCAGGATTGAAACCCCGAAACTTGAACTCCTAGAAAGAAAATTGAACGTGGTGGGACCCGATGACGTTGTCGAAGGTAACATGGACACTTCTAAGTGTCCCACGTGCCACCATTTAAATCGGTGACAGCTATGTAATATGGGCCCAGAGAGTAAAGTAAATTAGAAATTCGGATGTCGGAAGGTTGGGAGGAAACAAGTGTGGGAACTCACGAGGTCCTAAGTCCCGAAACTCCGAAGTCCCAAAGCCCCGAGGTCCTAAAAACTTCAAGACATAGAGGTCACAATGGATTTCATTCGTTGGTTGTTGTGTAAACGTGGACTATTGATCCACCCATTTTCATGAGTTCGGTAATCAGAACTCAAGGGACAGTAGTGTTGAGTTTTGAAACCTCCCAAAACACGAAGTCACGAAGCACCCTAGTGGTCTAGCATTTGGTCACAGCCTGTGATCCAATGGGTTGGGGACTGAGGAAGAGAGGGATATCACTCAAAAGTTACAGAGAGGAGAAGAGATCCAAAAGTTAATGAAAAATGAACGTTTCTTATTCAGCTTATTAATTATGTGTATGGAATTTGTTAAGGAATGATAGTCTAACAAATTTTGGTTGTCTGCCTGTTGTAATTGCAGAAGAGTGGCGAGTGCTAGAACTATTTAGAATTCCCTCGGAGTGTAAAGAAATGGAATAAGCGTGGATTGCTTCCAGTTCATATAACGAAAAAGAAGGAAAGGATGTCAACTTTGGATTTGAAGGATCGAACTCCAATGGGCATGGAAAAGAGATGGATAAGGAAGGGCATATGATGAAAATCATCAAAAAATTACAAAAGGATGCCCAGGCTCACTGAGATGATAGCAGAAGACTCAAGAAAATTCAGTATAAACAGGGTGGATTCAGCTTGAAGTTGTTGTGGAGCCTAGATAGGATCGAAAAGAAATTAGAAAAGGAGAGTGACACAAAAAAAATAGGGAGTTGCGGGATCTCTGAGAGGACAAGAAGGTCGAGGAGTGTTAGCGTACATCGTCTTCACTCCCCAAATCATTCTGTTAAGGAAGCACACAGTAGTTCAAGCCCATCACCTACCAGAAAGCATAGGAGGTTTGGAGTGGATGAACTGAAAGGAGAAATGAATAAGATTAAGCCTCCCACGTTTGATGGAGAACACCAGAAGGAAGAAGATGTTGAGACATGGTGGCTTGGCATGAGGAAATATTTCCAATTGTAGAATTATTCCTCTAATGCAGAAGGAAGAATTGCAATGTATCAGTTGAAAGGAAAAGCATCCATGTGGTGGGACCAGCTTGTGTAGGTGCAACACATTAGAGAGAAAGATATCACTTGGAAAGAATTCAAGGGGTATTTCGAGAAGAAATATTTGACTAAAAGATACTATGACAGAAAGATGAAAGAGTTCTTTGAACTCAAACTGGGCAGCATGACCATTAATGGATATGAACAAAAGTTTCTGGAATTATTGAAGTATGTTCCATTCATCAAGGAAGAGACTGTCAAGATTCAGAGATATCTAAGTGGATTGCCACCTTCTATCTTTGACAAGATCCAGTACAATGAAGCTAAGACTATGGAAGAAATGATAAGGAGGGAAAAATGTTTATATGAACAATAGAGAGAAAATCCCATCTTTCAGAAGGCTTGGGAAGACAAGAAGAAGTTTAAGAAGGAACAGAGGCAGAAGGGAAACAAAACTCCCTTTTTTAGAAACAATCCTCAGGGACAGCCATCTTTTAAAGAGCCCAGAAAGGTTTAAGTGGGTGGTCAATTGCCAAGGAAGACACCTATGGAGTGTTGGGGTTGTAAAGGAAACCATAGGTACAAATATTTCCCCCACAAAAATGATAAAGCGAAAGCCGTCCACAATGTTCGACAACCTGAAATAGTGGAGGACATGGGCAGTAGGATGCCAAGGATCTACACAGCCTTGGAAAAAAAGAAAGTTGAGTATCAGCTGCACATGGTTGAAGTGGAAGGTATGATCAATAACCATACCTTTATTGTTTTAATTGATTCAGGGGCTATCCATAGTTATATAGATCCTAGAGTGGTGGAAATCTTGCAACTGTCGAGAAGCAAACATGAAAAGTCTTGGTTAGTGTAGCTGGATACATGAACTAGGAGGAAGGTCATTGAGTTGGTTAAGTCCTATCTTGTGGACATGAATGGACTAAGCACGAAGGTTGAATTGAACATTATTCCTTTAGGCTCTTATGACTGTTTAATTGGGATGGACTTGTTGGACCAGCATCATGCCATCCTAGACTATCGTAGCAAGGAATTCACTTGCCTGGATGAGGAAGGGAATCGAAAAACAGTCCAAGGAATTTCCAGAGTTGTTTCTATCACCGAAATTTCAGTATTACAGCTGAAGAAGTGCTCTAGAAAAGGTTGTAAATTATTTGCAGCCCATGCAGAGGAAACATCTAAGGATGAGGTCTCAAAGATTGTAGACCATGCAGTACTAAAAGAGTTTGAAGATGTATTTCAGGAGGTACCCGGACTACCTCCGAAAAGAGATATAGACTTCTTTGTAAACTTGATGCCTGGAGTAGCTCCAGTATCGAAAACTCCTTACAGAATGAGCACACCAGAACTGAAAGAACTTCAGTTGAAGCTTGAAGAGCTCCTGAAGAAGGGGTACATTTTCCCAAGCATGTCACCTTGGGGTGCCCCAGTTCTATTAGTGAAGAAGAAGGACAGAACATTGAGGATGTGCATTGATTTCAGACAGTTAAACAAAGTAGCTGTCAAGAACAAGTACCCTATGCCAAGGATTGATGACCTCTTCGATTAGTTGAAGGATGCGAAGATATTTTTGAAGATAGATCTCAGATCGGGATATCACCAGGTGAGAATAAATGATGAAGACATCAGCAAGACTACCTTTAGAACAAGGTATGGTCATTATGAGTTCACAGTGGTGTCGTTTGGGCTGTCGAACGCACCTGTTGTTTTTATGTGTCTGATGAATGGTGTATTCAGGAACTATCTAGAAAAGTTTTTCATAGTCTTCCTGGATGACATTTTGGTGTATTCCAAGTCGGAGGAAGAGGATGAACAACATCTGAGGATGGTGTTATAGGTGCTAAGAGAGCACCAGCTATACGCCAAACTGAGCAAATGCTCATTTTATCAAAGGCAGATTCATTACTTGGGGCATATTATTTTGGAAGAAGGGATCATTGTGGATCCTGAGAAGGTTGAGGCCATCAGAGAATGGTCAACACCAAGGAATGTGATGGAAGTCATATCCTTTATGGGTCTAGCCGGTTATTACAAAATATTTATAGCAGGATTCTCAAGGATAGCCTACCCTATCACTTCCTTGCAGAGGAAGGAAAGAAAGTTTCAGTGGACTGAAGAGTGTGAGAAAAGCTTCCAGTGATTGAAGCAGTTGTTAACCAATGCTCCAATACTGAGGATTGCAGATCCGAATGTGGATTTCATGGTATGCACCAATGCATGCAAAGAAGGAATGGGAGGAGCCCTCAGTCAGAATGGATTCGTAATTTGTTATGAATCTAGAAAGTTAAAAGAGCATGAAAGGAACTACGCCCCTCATGATTTGGAGTTGGCAGCAATCGTTCATGCTCTAAGGAAATGGAGTAGATTTGAATTGAGAACATACCATAACGGTCTGAAGTACTTGTTTGACCAACCAACCTTGAATGCTAGGCAGAGCAGATGGTTGGAGTTTCTATGTGAATACGAATTTGATATCAAGCATATCAAAGGGAAGGAAAATAAGGTGGTTGATGCACTCAGCAGGAAGGTACACGAATTACATGCTATAGTCATTAGCATGTGTCGAACCGATATAAAAAACAAAGTTTTGGAAGATGCAAGCGTAGACATATAGTACATGGAATTGGTAGCGAAACTACAACAAGAAAAGACGCTGGAAGGAGTGGAAAATTATAAGCTTGGAGCTGATGGAACACTCCTGTACAAAAATTGAGTTTACGTACCTAATGTCCAAGACCTGAAACATATGATTTTTCATGAAATGCATAATGTGCCTTATGCAGGGTACCCTGGATATCAAAAAACTGTGGCAGCAATCAAGAGCCATTATTTCTGGCCAGGTATGAAGAAATATATTGCAGAATACATTGCCAGATGTATGGAGTGCCAAAAGGTTAAAGCAGAGCATAGGCACCTAGCAGGGTTGCTGCAACCTTTACCCATTCCTGAGTGGAAGTGGGAAGTGGAGACAATGGATTTCATCATGGGATTGCCCAGAACAGGTAAGCAACATGATTCCATTATGGTGGTGGTGGACAAGCTTACAAAAGTTGCCCATTTCATTCCATTAAAGACTACTCACAAGGCAGCAGATGTTGCCAACATTTTTATGAAGGAAGTGGCACGATTGCACGGAATTCCCAAGACAATTGTGTTTGACAAAGACCCGAAATTTACCTCAAATTTATGGAAAGGGTTATTCAAGTGATTCAGAACGAATCTGAATTTCAGTACAGCCTATCATCCTGGGTCACATGGGCAAACAGAGCGGGTGAATCGAGTGATAGAAGACATACTAAGAATGTATGTGATGGATAAACCATCGAAATGGGAAGACTACCTACACTTGGTAGAATTTACCTACAACAATGGGTACTAAGCATCGTTGAAGATGAGCCCATTTGAAGCGCTTTATGGAAGAAAGTGCAATACTCCAGTAAGTTGGGATAATCCAGTCGACAGAGAAGTAGTTGGGCCAGATTTGCTCAAGGAAATGGAAAATCAAATGCTAAAAATTAAGCAGAACTTGAAAGATGCCCAAGACAGGCAGAAAAGTTATGATGATAGGAACAAAATCCACAAAGAGTTTAAAGTGGGTTATTATGTTTTCCTGAAAGTGAAAGCTAATAGAAGTTCCTTGAAGCTGGGAAACTGTTCCAAGTTGGCAGCCAGATTTTGTGGGCCATTTGAAATCCTAAAATGGATTGGTCCAGTTGCATATATGCTTGCATTACCTTCATCCATGACTGTACATAATGTGTTTCATGTTTCATTTCTTAAGAAATATATACATGATGTTAATCATGTAATCGATTGGAATGTGATTTAGGTGGAACAAGAAGGTGTCCTGCAAATGCATCCTATGCACATATTGGACCGGAAAAACAAACATCTATGGAATCGAGACATAGGACTTGTAAAGGTCCAGTGGACCTGGTACGGTCCTGAGGATGCAACCTGGGAACATGAAGATGCTATGCGGGAAGAATACCCACATCTTTTTGAATATTTTGGAAATCTTGTTGATGTTGTGTGAAAGTTTCACTAAGGATAATGAAAAAATAAGGGGAGGGGATTGTAATACCCCAAGGACGTGCCCCAATTGTATTATGAATTGTAATTTTGGTTTTATAGGCTGGTGAGCCAAGTTTATATAAGCTAGTGGGCTTATGTGTTATTTAGGCCATGAAGCTTAAGTGTTGAGGGCTAGGAGCCTGATTTTTGTACATGTAATTATGCATAGTATTAATACAAAAACATATTTGCGTGTGGACCAACCACGATGAATGAGTGATCAGGGACTAAGCTTACACAAAATGTGGGTAAGGGAGAGGGGGTTGAAAGGTAAGAAAGAGAAAAAAATCTTGGGGGCTTAAATCCTTGGGAATAATAATTTAATATTATTCCAAAGTGTTGTGTAAATGTATATGTTTTTTCCTAAGTTCCTGGAGAGGAACACATGGTGATGGAGCACATGTAGCCTCATGGGCGACATGTGTTGACCTAGCCACATGAAATTAAAAACTAAAGAAGTCATTTGTGGGGGGGGTTCACTCCTCACTCTGTCATCCTTTGTGTCTACATTCCTCCATCCTCCACCTTAACGCGTTTGGCCTCTGGGATTGGACCTGTTCACTCCTACGTATTTCCGAACCCAGAGTCGTGAGTCGTGTCTCCTGTTTTTTTTTCTAAGAAACCAGACGCATCCTGTAGTTGTCGAGCCTTGATGTGCTATAGCGCCCGACTTTCACCATTTTGGGAAGCCAATGTCAGTTATTCCAGTAGGTTGTTGCGGCCACACAGTTCTAGACTGTGTGAGGCTTGTCGACCATTGTGGGGGCCTCGACTATTTTGGAACCCGATTTGAAGGAAACAAGTTGTCTGATCGATGTGTAACACTCTCTCCAGGAGAGGGAGGTGGTTGCAGTTGAAGAGGCAAGTTACCAAGCCTGTGAGCGGCTCTCTCCGGGTGGGAGAGTGCGCTGAGGAAGTGAGAACTTCTAGAAGAGGGTCTTGTAGCTTCCACAGAGCTTCAAGACTTCTAGTCCAATATGTTGTTGAAGCCCAAGGCAAGGGAGGTTTAGCAGCCGAAGGACTGTCTTGGTGACAGTGAAGGTGTATACTCCTGGGGTGGGACAAGCATGTGGGGAATGAGAGTCTGTGAGCAATGGGAATAAGTGACTCCTGGGAGAAAATCTTTCCTCTATGACTATGTGTCTTCCTGTTGACCTTGCCTAGCCTAGGATTCCCTTACCCGGTGGAGCTTAGTCCCAGTTCGAGCGTGACCTACTGCTGACAATGACGAGCAGCGCGGTCTAAGGCTAGGAGGTTCGTGGAAGGTCTTCACACAGTTGTTGAATTGCATATAGCTTCAATATAAGTATTAATGTTGTACTTAATTTATATGTGATGATAGTCTGCGATACTTAATATATTAACATGCATTTTGTTGTGATGATGTTTACCATTGATTTTATTAATTATGTATGATGGCAGTAATTATATGTTTACTCTGTGATGAACCATTTCATTTCATTTAAATGCATGTTATATAAGTGTTTTTTCGTGTAGTAGCGTTTTCCCAGTTGTGGGTTGATGTTCGAGGAATGTTACATACCCATTTGCATCCAATGAGATTTTTACCTTCTAGGAGAGGAGTCAACTCCCAAGTTTGATTCTTCATTAAAGAGTCATATTCATATTTCATTGCAACATCCCATTCAGGTTTTCCTTGAGCTTCGTCAAAGACTTGTGGATCATCAACATGCATCACTCTAGTCATAAGAGCATAGTTGACATAATGTTGTCTTAGACCTTCTTGATAAATCTCTTGAAGACTTCTTTTTGTTTTGGAAGAACTGTCTTGTGTACCTGGAGAAACAATTTCTTCTTCACAAGATTCATAACTTTCTTCATTAGCCATTTCATCAATATTTTCTTCACTAGTTTGGTCACTAAGAATTGATGAAGTAGGAGAAAGTGAAGAAGATTTGGTAGATGGTATGAATCTTTCATCAAATATTACATCTCTCCTAATGATTATTTCATTCTTTTCAGGATCATACAACCTGTAGTCCTTAGATGTTTCACTGTAACCACCCATAATAGATTTGTGACTTTTTCTATCAAGTTTCTTTCTCTTTTCATCAGGAATATGAACATAAGCATCACACCCAAAAACCTTGAAATGACTTGCAATTGGTTTTCTTCTACTCCAAGATTATTCAAGAGTCTTATGTTTGACAACAATTGTAGGTGTCTTATTGACAATATAAGTTGTAGTAATTATAGCTTCAACCCAAAATTTTGGATCCATATTTCTAGCATGTGGCATACACCTTGTCATCTCCATAAGAGTCATATTCTTCCTTTCAACGGCCCCATTTTGTTGAGGTGTATAAGGGACCGTATGTTCTCTTTTAATTCCATTATACTTACAATAATGATCAAAATATTTGTTTACATATTCTTTTCCATTATCAGTCCTGAAAATATTAATAGACTTTCCACTTTGTTTTTCTACAAAAGCCTTAAATTCCTTGAACTTCCCAAATACCTCATCTCTGTTCTTTAGAAAATAAACCCAAATCCTTCTGTTATAGTCATCAATAAATGTTAGAACATACCTGAAACCTAAAATAAAAGGATGTTCTAATGGCCCCATGAGGTCACTATGAACCAGGTGAAGTGGAGTCTTGTCTCTCCATGATTTTCCTTTTATGAATTTTTCCATATGTTGCTTGCCAGACATGCATCCTTCACAAACTCCTTACCTTTGAGAAATTTTAGGTAGTCCATACACCATTTCAAACCTTTTCATTAAACTTAGACTTTTGTAATTTAAATGTCTCATCCTCTCATGCCACAACCTACTCACATTATCATCTTCTACAACCAAATCTTTCTCATTTGAGGTAAACCTTCCAAACTTATAAAGTCCATTTTCTACATATCTAGAAGAAACCACTTTATAATTACTATTAATATATTTAATTAAGCACTTTTCCTTTTAAAACTCAACCTTATAACCTTGATTTGCAATTTGAATCACTGAGAGTAAATTTCACTTAAGATTGGGAACCAACATAACATTATTGAATACTCCATCTTCAATAACAACATTTCTAGCTCCAATCTCGTCTAGTGTTGTATCATCACCAAGAAAATTTTTCTCCTTATTACAATCATTATCTAAAATAACAAATTTCTCCTTATTATGGAACATATGCCTAGTTGCACCCGAATCTATGACCCATTCATATTTATTTGAAACGTTGGCATTAAGTGCAACACAGAGAGCATTACCTTTTTCTCTTATAGAGTTTTTATGATTTGAAAATTTAAGTTTCTTTTGTTGCATGTCCCATTTTTTTTTGCGACAATCCTTCAGATAATGTCTTAGCTTCCCACAATAATGAAAATTATTATTAAATCTACAAGGATGTTTCTTTTCTTCAAGTTGCTTTGAAAACTGACTTGTCTTATCATTGGATTTCTTTGTATATTGAGTTGATCTTCCCTTGGATACAAGTGCATGAATTTCATCATTAGATGACTCTTTTTCCTTTGCTAGGCGTTGCTCTTCCTGCAATAACTTGGTAGTAATATTAGCTACAAAAATAGTGGGAATTTTATCAGTTGTGTCAAGCCCTCTAATGAAAGGTTGATATGAACTAGGAAGGTTGTGAAGGATGATATGGAAAAACGCATTTTCTTCCAATGTTTTTCCAAGACTCTCTAATTCATTACGCATATCTTTCAACTTGGTTAGATGAGGTGCAATTTCTTGATTATTAGACAACTTCAAATTATGCAAATAACTAGTAAGATTTAAGATCCATGATTCACTTGTATTATGATACAATTTCTTAAGTACCTTCCATATTTTAGTTCCTTCTCTTAAATTCTTAATTTCTGCAAATACTTCATCAGGCACACAATTTTTAATATATGCACCAACTTCCTTATTTTTGTGATCCCATTTTTCAAGAGTTTTGTGTTAAGTAGGAAGGGCCTCTTTCCCACTAACCAAATCATATTACTTCCTCGTTGTGAAAAATGACTCTATTTTATGCACCCAAACATTATGATTTTTCCCATTTAACTTAATTTATGGAATTATACCCATGTTAATGGCCATTTTATCAATGAGAAAATAAAAAATACTCCCAGACACAGAAATTATCTCTTCTTCACGCAATATCCCACACAAAAAAATGAACCCTTCTTCACACAATAGCATAAAAAATAACACTGAAAATATCCCTTCCTGTTTTTTTAAATTTCCTTAGTATTATTTAAAAAAACAGAGACTCCAAGAACTCTGAGAACCAAATGGTTAACCCCCCAATAAAACTTCATCAAATTCTTTGTGATTTGAGAAAAATAGAGCTAACCCTCCTTGTGGCAGCTTCCTCACCCCAACGCAGCCTCCTTCACCATTTAATCATGTCTTCCCGCTTCTGCATTCACAATCTTCTCT
>JASDQU010247124.1:15335-29963 GCA_032191745.1 Picea mariana
TCAAATTCTGAATCCTCAAATCTAGTGCTTTTCTGAGACCTTGCAGGAGTGCCTCATATTCAACCGTATTATTTGTGCATTCAAATTCTAAGTAGCAGGCGATTAAAGTTTTATTACCTACTGGATCAATGAGCACACACCCTGCACCAAATCCTTCCTTAAATTTAGATCCATCGAAGTAAAGAGACCATATTTGATTTTCGTCAGATGCATGTGACCAATGAGAGAGGGATGTTGACTATGTGCATGTCATAATTTCGAACTATTGTTATGGGTCAGTAATGGTAGAAGTTTCAGCCATGAAATTGCCAAAAAAGTGTCCATCCCCTGTATTTAAGGTGAATTGGTGGAAGCAGTGAATGGTTCATTAGGATCATTTAAATCGGTTACCGTGAACTTAAGATAACGCTCATGATTGACCTTGATTCTGTTAGGCTTTCCATTCTTGGGTAGCCACAAGTGATACCAATCCATTGCAAAATAACCATGTAGTTGTTCGGACCAATCTCTACTTAAAAACAAGCCATATACTTCGGGGATATCAACAAAAATAATATCAATAACTTGATGAACTTTAGGATTGGATGATAATATGATAAGCACATGTTTTAATTCACCTATTACTTTAACACTAGTTCAATTAAGCTGAATAATTTTCAGGCTGGAAGGTTGGACTTTGGCATTAATTTTTTGGCAGACAGACCAAGGCATTACGTTTGACGATGCATCTGAATCTACCATATAGTTATGTACATTCCTATTGAAAATTTCAAAAGTCAACAAAAAGGGTGGGACATTTCTGCGAGTATTAACAACAGAAGTTTGTTGTTTTTTAGTCGTAGCCCCTAAAACTAGTTTATCTACATTTGTTACACTTTTTACAACAAGGCCTCTTTTATCAGAAGACTCTAGCATCGTTTTAACGGAGGCCTTTTGAGGTGTTTTGGGGTTGTTTTCAACAACTTTGTTGCTCTTTGGATTGTTATTTTTGCTGTTTTCTGCAATATTCTGCAGCATCTTTTGCAGAAGAAAAGGAAATTTCAATAATTCGTAAATAGAAATATTAGCTCTAAGTTTTTTGAGATCCTCAATCAAATCATACTCTAAAATTGGGGTTACTGAATTCTGTTTAGTTTCAATTGATTTAGACTTTTTTTGAGGTGCATTAGTTCTGATTTCAAAAGAAGATTTATTTGATGTCTTGCTTCTGGTATTATAAGGATGCACTGTTTCGAAATTAGCTTGAAAAATGCTATCCGAAAAATGCCCGAAAATGTTGGGAGAGGATTCGTCCTCTTCCACTATCTCTTGTTCAGCCACGTCTTCAAGAATCTCTAGAGGAATCAAGTTATCATGTGCCTCTAGAATTGTCTGAATAGAAAACTGTAAGCTTTCTAGATTTGGGCCTTCAGAATTTGAGTTAGGTTGGTTTGTGGGAAAAGGATTTCTAAAAGGGGGTTTGTAAGGCCCTTTGCTTGAAAAATCTTCTTCCGATCTTCTCAAATCTATAACTTGATTAGACAACTTTTGAACGACCTTCTGTAAACTTTCTAGGTCTGAACCATCTGATTGAGTTTTGGTTTGGGGAGGTCTAGGAAGAATTTCGCTTTTCTTCTTGGAGGATGAAGTAGTCTCTGTCTCGTTACAGATGTTGTCTTTTAGGCTGAGAATATCTTTCTTGATTTGACTCGCCTCTTCGAAGGCTTCTAACAATGTGGCTTTCTTGGACCTTTTTACCCAAATTGTTATGTTTTGGTGTAAGGCTTTCATGTAGTATGCGGCGATAAGATTTTTGGCAGACATTGAGTCCATGGGGATTTGATTCTTTAATGTTAGGAACCTTTGATTAAAGTCTTTTATCATTTCTTTGAGGTTCATCTTTAAACTAGAGAGTTCCATGACTAGGACTTCAAGAGATTTGTCATCTCCAAATTTCTCAAGGAGAAAGGATTCGAATTTATCCCATGACACAATGGTGTGGGGTTGTTGGGCAAAGTACCAGGTAGAGGCATTGCCTTCAAAGGTGTAGGGAAAAGGTCTACATACTACGTCTTCGTGTTCAACACTACGGAGCCTAATGGATAGCATAATTTTTTTGATATGATCTTTAGCAATCTGATTGGAATCTGGATCGAATTTAGGGAGCCACTTCTCCGGATGTTTAGGAAAAGGATGTTGGGGCCCAGGTATGGCCACTCCATCTTGATCGAGCCAAGGTCTGGCGGGATTTTTTGGATTTTCCATAGGTGTGGGTGGTGTCGAAGGCTGAGATGAAGAATTACCTTCGTCTGATGATTCTTCTCCAGAAGAAGAAGGAGATGAAGGGGGTGGTGATGGTGGAATACCAGATCCTCCTGCTGCAGGAGTGAGGATGTGATCTAGATCCATATGGTTTAAGGTAAGATCAGTACCTTCAAGTTGCTCCCTGATATCAAAGAAGTCTAATGGTTGGTTCAAAGCCTGACCTGGTTTTCTGATACGGGCCAAGGCACCATGCATCCTTATGAGGGATTGATGAACAATTTCTTGTATGTCGGCCTTTGGGGGGTTTTGGAGTTACTAGTTCAATGGTGATCCATGGATTGTCATTTGATGTGGTTGTTGTTTGAGGGACAATGTTGTCGTCAGAATGATTTCTTGTTACTATAGGTGAGCGGGTAGGTGGGGGAGGAGTCTTGCGACCTCCACGTGCCATTAATAGTGTTCAGGCCCTCTTTCTAGCGCCATTTGTTGGAGGGATAAATTGACTGCTCGTCAACTGGAAGAGTGAATACAGGGTGGGGTTGTCTAATTAACCCAAGCTATTTGGATTGACTCACTCTGATGGGTTTAATGGCTCCGTTGGTCAATCTAAAGTCCTGAGGGAAGCGAAAAATAACCAAAAGAAATACAATAACTTACTAAATAATAATCACTGAAATATATATGTACATCTATATATATACAGTTTATCTAAATAATATTTATATAATAGTTCTATTTATCATATATACAATATGTATAAATCACGAGTTTTAATCTGAACTCATAAAAATCGAATGTAAAAATGGTTATTTTAATGACAGTAATAAAGAAAGCAAAAGTACTATTCGTTTTTGGTTTGTTTTCTTGTTTATATGCATTCATAAGATCAAATATTAAACTACTTAATTAAACAAAAGATATAGATAGTGAAAATTATACTATATATAAGAACTTCTATAATAAGCAAGCAAATGAAATAAAAGAATAGACTAACCTATTAATCATTTGAAGAGTATGCATCCAACTGTTTGCGTAAATCGTGCATCAGTCCATCCACGAGATAAATCTGTTGTGCATCTTCACACTGTTTGGTACAAAAGCTAAACTATGCATTGACTGGTGTATTCAATTGATAAAACAACAAGATGCAAAATAATTACAGTGATATAATAGATCACAAGAGATAACACATGAGATAAATCCTACAGTTACAGCTTGCATTTAATCAATTGACATATTTAAGGTAACCTCATAACATGAATTGAAATATCATTCAATTGTTTTGATAAAACTGAAGCATAAAATCATGAACTATGAAGAAAAACTATCTTGACAAACAAAACAATCTGTGAAGACGAAAGCTATCTGCAGTCATTCAATTACCAAGATAAACAAACTATAGATCATAACAACATTCACAGATGACTAAAGCATAAAGTAAATATTTGTTATGTCTAAATTTGAGTATAAACTGTTCACAATAAGCCCCAGGCCAAGGTGTCCCTGATTACAAAAATGATGGGTTTATAAAGGCCTCGGGAAAGATAATTGTTTCTATTTCTGAGATCAAATATTTATTTCAAAAATAAAAGGGGATGCAACCACCCTGATCCTACTAAATCCTCCAAAACTAACAATAGTTCATTTCTGTTCATACAAAATGCATCAAATATATGACTGTAAGGTCTCAAGGATGCCTCATATCAATTTGTAATCATGGATCGTTGAATATCCTGAAAGAAAAGGAAAATAGAAATATTTTAGATACATTTTCAACCACTATTTTACACAATTCAAATTAACATAACCGACTATAGAATCTTGTGATTCGGTAGCTAGTTATTATAGTAAATGAAATCCAATTTATTGTAAAATAAAGCAATCTAATTTTAACAATATAATCCTATTTTAAGATGGAAAAATCATACCTCCAACTATGAAATCAAATCGTATCAGGCAACCTTGGAATTCACAATGCCTGTTGCAGCCTCCACATTTTTAAATACTACATTGCCTGTTGTCTTTATGCGTTTTTCTTTTCCTTGAATAACAGATTCGAGTCTATGGTTTTCACTTGTTAAAACATCGATCTGATCCTTTAAATCCTTAACCTGTGACTGCAGGATAGGGATATCAGTATAATATCTATCAATCCATGATAGACAAACCTCACAATTTGACTGTGCAACGGTTGCATGGGAACAAACTTGGTTGTGAACTGGAGTACCTTCCATACTGACAGTGGATTCATTAACCAATTTGACACCAGGAAACTCTAGATTATTTTTAAGACAGGGAGGTAAATTTTTAACAAAATTGTAGGGCCGATCAAGGTGTGGCTCGAATGACTGAAAGTATTCTGTAGCGAGGAACCTCTCAGTTTCAAAGTCTGAACTCTCATGGACTTCAATCATACTGATCGAACTCGAATGAGAGTTTGACTTGTTACGAAGCCTCCTAGAAATTAGCCTGCCATCTCTTTTGTTCTTAAAATTTATATCAATATTGCTCTTAGATATCTTTCCTGTAGGTTTCTTTACATTTTTAACACAGTCATTTGGATGTGTAATATGTTGATAGGCCTGTTCAATAACCTTTGGATTGATTAAGGGCTTGTAGTAACGGGGTGAGACATAGGTCTGGGGAGGTGAGAGAGACATCGTAGGATGGACAAGGGTCTTCTTAGCCACAAGTTTATCTACCTCCTCCATATCAAAGTTACCATAGTCGTTTCGGGTTATGAACGAATCTCGGCTGTCATTCTGTGAGTCTAATTGATGTATAAGCAAGATTTTAATTAGGTCGTGATGGAAGAGGCTAGAGTCTGACCGCTATTTTTTGTATCTTTTTCCCATTTTATAAAGACTCCTTAGTAAGTAATACGGCATATTCAAAGGGAAACTCATAAAAATCATAAAAAGATGCAAATGGTACAAAATTACAAGCCTGAAACATCTCTCACAGGTAACAAATTGCTTTACCACAGTGAGCAAATCATACCACTGAGCTTTTAGGAAGGAAATGGGCATACCTTTATCACACCCTTTTATTTTCCGAGATGTAAACAACAGGCTCCAAGGAACTTATTCCACTTTTGTGTTTTTAAACCACCTTTGACTGCTTGCTGGTAGCCCTGTAGCTTGACTCAGGAAATCATCGGTAACCTCCAGTTGCACATCACCAACCTTCGATCTACAACCATCAAAGGAGAAAGAGAATTCTTGGGCAGCTTGTAAATTGAAACCCTGAAACTTCCTAATGAAAACGAGCTTGCCATTTCTCTCCAAATATTTTTTGGCATCGTCATATAAGAGAAGAGTTTGAATGTCGTTTGGTTCAACTCTCACAATAGGAGCCATGATGGATGAAAGGGTAATGAATCAGACACAACACACAGAGAGGGTTTGCAAAGATAGTCTAGAGCCATAACTCGAGCCGATGACATTCCAACAGTGAATGGTGTATGAACATAAACTCATAATGATTATATGGGTGTTTATTTAAATGCATGCGAAGAGGGTTTTAAAATCCCAAGGGTAGTCTAGGGAATGATGTCTGCCTGCAAATCATAATGCCACCTTTGCATCTAGTACGAGTCTAGGACCAAAACATTAAAAAGAAAAATGAGTGTGCGCATCGTGGGTTCTATCACAAGGTTTGGGTGAGTCGAAAAATCCAAGACTTAGAAAAAGAAATGTAAAGCCAAGAACCAAACAAAAGCATACCAAAAATCAAATCATGGGGGTCCTTTGATTCATGTAACCATCAATCTCTAAGCATGTTTGATGTTGAAAGGATCAAAACAAAGAGAGTAACTGTTCATGGCAAGGAACCAACTTCATTAATAAACTATATGAACAACTTGCCTTTGATGATATTTTAGAACAGAGAGGTAACACAGTTGCAAATTTCCATGCTTCATATTCATGCTTCTAGTCATGAACAAAGGATGAAAGAAAATAATAGAAAAAAACGACAACTTACAACTGTCGTTTCGAAAATTGCATCATGAAGAGTAATAAAAACAAATGACTCTGGTTAGGAAGCTATGTAGATCAATTAATTGATATAAAAAGTTAACAACAATGTTGAGCTGCCAACAGGGCTTCACCCTCGAACCCCCGCGGGGGGGTTTCTTGGCCCCGGACCTTGCAAGAGGGGAAATACCCCCTTTCACTCCCCCGCATGGAGGATTGTACATTATTCCTGGGTGTAAAGTCTTCATGGGGTATAAACACAGCTGAAAACAAAGACCTTTGAATTAGGAAGATAATCAGGCTCCACAACCAACATCATTGCTTTGAGAGAAGAAGCAAAGATGGTCAAGCAAAAAATAAGGAAGATGAAACCCAAATTGAAACCTATGGTAAAGGTTGAATTGGATAAATTAAAGAAGGCCAGAACAATATATCCCATTAGGCATTCCAATTGGCTTTCAAACTATGTGATATAAGAAAGAAGACCGAGGAGATTCAAATGTGTGTATATTTCAGGGATCTTAACAAGGCAAGTATAAAAGATAATTATCATTTAACTAACATGGATTTTATTCTCTAAGAAGTCACAAGATCAACCAGGATGTCCATGTTAGATGGTTTTTCTAGATATAATCAAGTCTTGGTTGTTGAGGAAGACAGAGCAAAGACAACATTCATAACACCTTGGGAGACATATGCATATGCTAGGATGCCCTTTGGTTTGAAGAATGAAGGAGCCACATTTCAGAGGGCCATGGATAATGCATTTAGTGGGTTGATAGGAAAATTCATGGCAGACTATCAAGATGACTTGATAGTGCATTAAAAAACAAGGGGTGATCATATCCATCACTTGAGAAAAGTTTTTGACAGATGCAGATTATATGGTGTTTCTCTAAACCCAAAGAAATGTTTATTCGTTGTAACTCAAGGAAAAATATTGGGTCATATTGTGTGCAAGGAAGGGATTTCTATAGATCCATTAAGAGTTAAATATATAAATGAACTCAACTCCCCATCATCTAAGAAAGGAGTTCAATCATTTTTTTGTCTAGATCAACTTTGTGCGAAGATTTGTTCCCGACTATGCAAGTATTGTGAAGTCGATCAATTTATTGTTGAAAAAGGACCAAAGGTTTGAATGGAAAATGGACACATAAGAAGCCTTCAATAATATCAAAAGGGAAATCACCACATCTCCAGTCCTCATTAGCCTATATTTTCAAAGGGAGATCATTATCTATTCGTTCACTACAAAAATAGTTGTTTCATATGTTCTTACTTAGAGGAATACCAAGGATGAAAAAATCCCAATCAGTTTCATGAGAAAAACCCTTCATGATTATGAATTGAGGTATTCAAAGATGGAAAAGCAAGTCCTGGCTCTTGTGAAAGTGATGGCGCACTTTCATAAGTACATATTAAATTCCCATGTCATTTCTTATGTTCCATCCCATGTACTTACTAGCTGGCGAACATCCAAGAATATGATATTGAAATTAAACCTTTAAATGTTGTCAAAGGACAAGGTTTATGTAATCTCATCACAAACAGTGATTTTGTGGATGGAATGATTTCAATTTCAGTAGGAGAACCATTGGCCAATTCAGAATGGTATGGAGATATTGTATTCTACTTAAGGTTCGGGAATTTTGTAGTCATCATGAACCCTTAAGAGTGGGCAACATTGCAGATGAAGTCAAATCAATATGTGTTGATTGTTGATATACTGTTCAAAAGGAACTATGATGGTATATTACTGAGATGTGTTGATGAAAAAGAATCCCAAGAACTAATTAGGGAACTCCATGAAGGAATATGTGGTGGACATTTTTCATGTATGGCCACCACCCATAAGATAATAAGAGTTGGATTTTATTGGCCATGAAATTGTAGAGACTCATATGCCATCAATTTGTAGAGACTCATATGCCACAATAAGGAAGTGTGTATCTTTCCATCAATTTTCAGGGAAAATGAAGAGATCTGTGATGTTGTTACAACCTATAATTGTAGAACAACCATTCTCCCAATGGGGACTTGATGTTGTTGGGCCAATAAATCTAAAGTCAAGAAAGGGAAATATGTACATTCTCACTGCTACAGATTATTTTACGAAGTGGCCAAAGGAAACGACATTAAAAAGGGTTGATTCTGAAGAATTAATTAATTTCAACAAAGATAATATTTTGTCAAGATTTGGTGTCGTAGACAAATTTATCATTGATAATGGTTCGATTTTCATTGGTTCAAAATTTACATAATTCTGTGGATAATATGGAATTATTATGGAGAAATCATCAAATTATTATCCATAAGGAAATGGTCTTGCAGAATCCACAAATAAGACACTCATTCAGATATTGAAGAAAATTGTTAAAAAGAACCAAAGGAATTGACATTTGATGTTGAATGATGCATTGTGGGCAAGCAGAACAACTCCAAAAGACAACATTGGGATGTCTCCATATACATTGGTTTATGGGAAATAAGCCAAAATTCCAATCATCCTTGAATTCAATGCTTTGACGTTTGTGGTTAATACAAAAGATGCAGAAAATAGTTCACCTATCCAAAGGAGGATCAACCAGTTATTGAAATTGGAGGAAGAATGAAGTAAATCCCTGAATAGAACTTCTCAAAGACAAAAAAGTATCAAAATATATTTTTAGCAAAATGTAACTTTAAAGAATTTTCAGAAGGGAGAACTGGTGTTACTCTAGAACAAAGCCAATGAGAAACCATCGATGCATACAGAGTTCAAGGCACTCTAGATTGGACCATACATCATCGAAAATATCACGGGTTTTAATTCCTATATGCTCAAATACATGAAGGGTAAATTATTATTTTTTTTTATCAACATGCAACGTTTGAAAGGTTTATTCACCTAAACATTTCTCATTTTCCTTGTACATAAAATTTATTTTTCAGTTGGTATATTCTTACCTTTGACTCCATATCCCAATGGATGGAAGTGCATGGTCATAAATATTATGTATTCTTGACAACCCACAGGGGGTTATCATCCCACAGTTGGGGCCAGTTGTTGAGATCAATTCCTGCTTCTGAAATTTCCCTCCCTTTTCTATTTTCCCATCTTCTTTTTTCCATTTATTTTCCCTCTTATATACCTACCCTCATTCCCATTTTCTTTTCTCCTTTCTCTTTTCCCTTTCTAGTTACCATACTTAGTCATATTTCAAAAAAAATCAGTGGGTTTGCGAGTTAGTGGACTCACGGGCGTCACCTCCATCCATGTTCCTATATCATGAGTCTAACCAAATACCTTGTTATAATGTACTTAACCATTTTTTCAACCACGGGGTCACGAGTTCAATCTTTCATCTTCCAAGTTTTGTGATCTTCATTTCACACCCAAAGGCCCATGATCTATAGTATGATCATCAGACTTGTCGCGGGTACCGAGCTCCTAAGTATCTCATTTCTCCTATATCCAATTTTGACCGACCTCTGTGCAACACTTATCCTATTTTCAAAAAGTTACCAAACCAGCTAGGAAATTTACCAACAACAGTTCAAGCCGCGGACCAGAAATAAGAGGAATAATGTTGTGCAAGAGGAATACCACCTTCGCATAGAAAATGAAATCAACAAATTTTGTCTTGAAGACATGGATCTCGAGGAGAATATCAAGAAAATGTTTCCCACCATTGATCAACCAAGAAAAATGTCCCACCAAAATTCATCATTACAGATCATTGAGAATGATACCTTCAATGAATAAGAGTCATTTTCTTTCCAAAGCATTGTTTTTGACAGGGAATTTAAGAAATTGATTATTGAGAATTGTAGAATAAATGGGTTTACAAGTTGAAGGAAGAAGATGGAGGAAAAAATTTGTACAAGGCTAGACTTGTTGTAAAGGGGTTTTCACAAAAGAAAGTTATAGATTTTGATGAAATATTTTCTCCTTCTTTTAAAATGACTTCAATTAGGACTATTGTAAGTTTCATGGCAGTAGAATATTTGCATCTTGAACAATTATATGTAAAAATAACTTTTCTCCGTGGGTATTTGGAGGAAGAGACTTATATGCATCAGCCACTGGGGTATGAGGTCAAAGGAAAGGATAATTTGGTATGGAGGTTGAAGAAGATCTTGTATGGCCTAAATCAAGCTCCAAGGCAGTGGTATTTGAAGTTTGACAGGTTTATGGCAGAACAAGGTTATAGTAGATGTCATTTTGATCACTATGTTTATTTTCAAAAGTTATAAAAAGGAAGATATATTATCTTGCTATTGTATGTAGATGACATGCTTGTTGCAGGGTCTAATATGCAGGATATAAATGTTCTCAAGAAGAAATTATCAAATTCATTTGCGATGAAGGATTTGGGTGCCACAAAGAAAATCCTTGGTATGAGAATAACAAGAGACAGGAAAAATCTCAAATTGACATTGTCTCAGGGTGAGTACATAGAGAAAGTGTTGGAGAGGTTTAGAATGAAAAATGAAAAACCAGTTAGTACACCTTTGGCTAGTCATTTCAAATTAAATAAGAAAATGTGTCTCAAGGCACAAGAGGAGATAAAATACAAGCTCCCTCTAAGAAATGAGAGGAATAACGTTGTGCAAGAGGAAGAACACCATCGCATAGAAAATGATATCAACAGCTTTTGTCTTGAAGATATGGATCTCGAGGTGGATATCGATAAAACAATTCCCACCATTGATTAGCCAGAAAATATAGCCCACCAAAATTCATCATTAGAGATCATTGAGAATGATTCCTTCAATGAAGAAGAGTCATTTTCTTTCCAAAGCGTTGTTTTTGACAAGGAATCTAAGAAATTGATTATTGAAATAGAAGGTATAAAAAATAATAAAGGAAAATATCGTTAAGAGGTTGACCTAAAGGATATGCAACCTTCCCAAATTTCCATAATTCACGGAGAAACTAGGGATTCTCTTGATGATTCCATTGGCGATCTAGAACCAGAAAACACAAAGTTGAAAGAAAGGATCAAGGAACTGGAAGACGCCTTAATGCCTCTTCCACTTCTTCCCAGTCCTTTGTCAATAGTCAGTCTCACCACACCCGATGTTAAATTGAAAGGATATCCAAGCCTAATTACATCATCCAGGAGATATTTAGAAACAAATATTAAGAAAAGAATGGCATTGATCATAGAGGCTAGGAGGATTCAAAAAACGTTGTTTCTTTTGGATCGAGGGTACATGCCTTCCATGAATACTTGCAAGATGATCTGAAGAATGAAGAAGTTTTTTACATTAATGTTGTATTACCCTTTGGAAATGAAGTATCTAACATGATGGAACTAAGGATAATAGAGGAGGATCTGCCCTGCCCAAGTCGAATAAAACAGTTGAACGCATTTTGGAAGGAAAAGATTAAAAAATTGAATAATATTGTTCAAGCATGCAACCAAGATATATTTAAAAGAGAAGAATTGTTCAAGAGGCTCATAGATATAGACCTATCCATAGTTACTAATGAACTACAAGACCCCAAATTAATTCTCAAATCAATGTTCCTAACAAAGAAACAGTTTGATGAACAAGTTCAGACATTTAAAGGGTTATTAGTTGAAATGTTTTATGGTATACTTGAATATGATGAAGATGACATAGAAAATTGGCTAGTGGACTATTCCATGAAGAATCAATATATTGAGGAAGCACTACATGTTATTTCCCTTGATTTGAGAGACTTGGAGGGATAGTCGTTCAACATTAAAATCCTTCATGAGATAAATGTATTATGTCGCACCAATGAAAATTAATATTGAAGAATGGTTCAAGAAAGCAAATGACAAATCGAGAAACAAAGTGCAAGAAACAATTGAGATAGTTCATGTAACCGTTAATGAAGATAATAAGAGGACAGAAGCAATAAAGTGAAGAAACAAGATACCATCATAGTAATTTTATGTTGATCACTTCTTTATTTCTTTATCAATTCATTAATCCAATTACTCCACTTCCTTGACTAGAAAGGTTTAACCGAAGTCTGATAACTTCTCTTTTTCTTTTTTCTAGTTCTTGTTGTTCTTTTACCACCCATAATCCTCCTTATACAATATTAATTCTTGTTTATATTTTCTTTATGGTTCGCAGTTTCCCCAATCCCAGTCCTAAGGACAAAGTCATTTTAAATTTCAAAGAATATGTAATAGACTATATATTTTTTAGAAATTTCAAGAGAGCTATTTCCAGATCATTTTTTATTGTTCTTTGAAACTCTAATTTTTTAGTATAAAGTATTTGAGATTGATCTATCATTATATTTTTTTGAGCTGCCCATGTGTCCACTCTGTTAAAGTTATCTTATGCATGTGGATCATCTTCTTTTTATTTTATGTGATCAGAAATATGTAGTTTAACTATGATGGATGTGAGGAAATTTTTCTTATTTTCTTTAAATGTATGAACTTTGTCGTTCCTAGTCATTTCTTAGGAAATTTCTCTAGATAAAAAAACAAAACATTTTCCTTTTATTTTTTAACAATATTTATATTTCTTTGATTACCACAACAAAATTCTGCAAAGTCCCATATTTTGAAGACCTAGAGTCCCAATAAAATATTAAAGTAAAGAGGAGTACCACCTCTATAAAAACACATAGGGATTTACATTCTCGTGAGGTTGTCATTTCGTTCCTAACAAATTCACTCATCAACATTTTTGTCGACCATACTAGGGAATGAAATGAAATTTGGAATCTGGTCTAGTAGTTTTTTTTTAAATATATGACTTTACCCCAAGCTGATCATCCCCACTTGGAAATTCGATTGAAAAATCAACAGAGCATCCTACATCAGCTATACAATCTGGTAATAACAACAGTCAAGACCCGAGAAGAATTAGAAATGTCATGGAAGATCTTAGCCCGAGAATACTAAACAGAAATCCTTTGGAGATAGAGAAGAGATGAATGACAAGACCAAAGAAACCAAAGGCTAGTTAGAGCATCACAATCAAAAGATCAATATTGAAGCTGGACAAATACAAATGACCCATTACTAGAAGTAAAATCAAGCAACTATGTACTCTAAGAAGTGAAAATCATATTCCTGGATCTTCTCCAGACATAGAAGAAAGAAATGAACAACCACGAGAAGAACCTCATGAAGAGAGACAAGGAGGTGGAAGAGCTGTTGCAAGAAATCAAGAAAATCAAAGAAGAATAAGATATTCCCCTTTAAATCTTCTAGGTGAGCAACATGAGCTCCCTTTTCTCCCTAAGGTTATCTTGAAGGAATTTTTTGGAGACAGAACAATCGATGCAAAGAGGCACCTTCACTTATTTCTTGATGTTTGTGATTTTCATCGTGTTGAGTATGACGATGTGATGGTAAGGTTATTTCTGCAAACCTTATCAGGAAGAGCGTATGAATGGTATATGAAATTACCTATTAGGTGAAATCATTCATTTAATGACATCGAAGCCATGTTCCTGACTATGCTYGCCCGTCCAATTTCTTATCATACCCTTCTCACTGATTTCACCCAAATTGGTTTGAGGAAGAATGAAATAATAMAATATTTTAATCCTAGGTTCAATAAAACYTTGAGTAAGATTCCAGAAGATAAAATACCTAATGACCCAGTTATATTCRGTTTTTATAAGAATGCAATGCCCCTGAATGTGAAATATGCTATYAGAACATCCCAGATGGATACCTTGGAGGAAGAAATGACTAAAKCCACTAAGATGGAATAAATTATTATTGAAATGGGTGTCGACCCCGACATCATACTAGGAAAAGTACAAAGGCAGCTGGGAGGATTAAGTATTGATAATCAAGGGGCCTCTAGTTCAAGAAATAATGARGAATTCAAGMCATGAATGACTCAAAACAAAACAACTAGAGGAGTATTTTTCAAGGGAACCATACCAGATGTGAAGGTAKACCCTGTTGTGGCACAAGAAATCAAGCAAAGAATTTAAATTGCACAAATGAATAGAACTATCAAGAAAATGCATAATGAGATAACCATACTAAGAAGGGGGGGTAATTATGTGGAAAATCCAAGAATGTCGGTCCCAAAGCAAAGAAGTAAATCTCCCCAAGAAAATAGAGTGAGGTTTGAAAACATGGATAATTCGCAAAGACCAAGGGTTCCTAAGAAACCTACTCCCAATGCAACTATTATGGATGATGTATATGATAAGAAAATGGTTGAGCAAGAGAACTATTATTCACCTGATGAAAGTTTTGAAATTGTACAGATGGACGGATGCGAAATGTCCATGTATATATTTGAAGAAGGATACAATGATGCCAACTTGTAAGAAAACATCACCCAGAAAGAGGATTTGAAAATAGATCCAAGAATAAAAATGATTCTGAAAAGGAAAACCAAAAAGATAAAGAAAAAACCAATGATAAAAGAGAAAATGAGAAAATGACGGATAAAG
>JASDQU010247127.1:0-12639 GCA_032191745.1 Picea mariana
CATTAGCCCTTTAGCCTTTCAGAAACCCAGGTTACTAGGGACGTCTCCCTTGGACTAGCCATCCTAAATAGAAAGAGCTCCCCATCGAGGTGACAGTGGGTGGGGAAGCTCTTGTTACGCCAGTTTGAAGCCTTGACTCAAGCTACCTAAACCCTTCCTACAAACTGTACGATAACAGGTTTCATTGTGAATATGCTTTTATGTACTACTAAATTTGAGTAGCAAATCGGTGAATGCACTGTGCCATAAACATCTTGATATTTTGAGCAAGGATTAAGATTCTATGTCACCTTTGCTTATATTAGCTGAAATCTGTTTAGTTTAACCTAAATATTGTAAATGAAACATACATAAACATCCAGCTACAAATATATTTAATTTAGTATAATAATTGTGAAGTATGTTTAGCACTCTCCCCATCTAAGTTCAATTTTGATAAAGACAATTTGATCAATTATGATAACGGTCAATTACAATAAGGTTTCACAAATCCATATGCAAACAAAACAAATAAACAGAGCAAAGTGTGTTCTATGTGATGTGTGGATGAGAGCTTCTCCTATGCAAAATTTTTAAATAAAAGGAAAACTATTTATAATTTTTTTTGTCATAAATAATTTGTATCTGAACTTTAAATTGCAAGTTATGATTTAGGTAACCTAACCTTAATCTAATTTACTAAAAAGATTTGAATAAACCAAAGTATATGTCCCCATTTGCATGTCAAACATTATTTTAAATAATTTGTTGTTTATATTATTGATCATAGTCGCAATCTTTAAATTGAATGGCATCTCACCCTTCGCACGATTTAAGTCTCTTTGACTCTTGGCTTTAACTCTTCTCCGGAAACCTGGTTGCTATTGCAAGGACCGTGAGAATGTTCTTTCTGTGTTACGAATGAGCAAACGATGACGGAGCATAACTAGCCATGTGTTGCTTGCTCTGGCCACTAAACTCACGGTCCTGAACCAGAGCAAGTATGGATTTTCAGCTTAGCTTCGTAATATAATGAGTGATACAGTAGGTTAAAGATTCTAAGGTTAAAGATTCTAAGAAATGTAGATTTTTTTTGGATATTTACTTCAAATCTGGTGAAAAATTATTGGATTTGTAGATTTAAGTGATTATTCTGTAAAATCCAAATGTCATGAAAACTTTTCAGAATATTGAATCTATTTTTGTATTCAGAAATAAATTTTAAACTAAAAAAAATAATAATTCGTTTAAATTTATATCACCAAATTCCAACTAAAAAATTCATTTGATAAAATAACTAGCCAAAGCGTTTGTTGTACTATATTACAAGCCCAAATGACTGTCCCCGATAATGAATGCTAATGGCTCCATTTTACTTTTGAGCCTGATAACTACCAGGGAATGCATAGGGTCCATAGCTAAACTCTGATTATGCTTGGAAGAAAGTGGGGCCTAATATAAAGTTGCAAGTTATGATGGATCCAGGAAGCATCCAAAACAAGCTCAGCTCACATCTGCATTTGCCAGTTTAGCAAGAGGATGATAGTAATTAGGGTTGGAGGGGAAAGGTGAAGGATCAAAGGAGTAGGTTAACTCGAGAGCAAATAGACTTGTTTTTCAGGTAAAAAATGGGTCTGAATTCGGTCAGATTTTCGGGGTAGTTTGAGTTTCCTACAATCAAAGTTTTATGCATTGTATTTCAAAACTTTATCCAGGGTTTTGCCCCATTTTAAACCAACTCAAATGTTCAGAAAATCGACTAAAAAGCTAAGGGGAAAGGTGAACTATCAAAAGATTAGGCTAACTCCGGAGCAAACAGACCTGTTTTCAGTAAAACAAAAAAACTTAAATTTAGCAAAATCAAAAAGTTCCAAGCATTTTAAAACCTTAAAGATTTTGTCCCATTTTAAATCAACCCAAATGTTCAAAAAATCTACCAGAATTCTGGATTGACCAGAAATTTAAAGCTACACAGCAACATGCATACTGAAAAGGAAAAAAACACTGAGAAAAGAAGGATCAAATCCTTTATTACACACCATGAGAATGCACTCGTCACCATGGATGCTCCCTACGCAACCCTAGAGAAGCAATCAACCGAACTAGGAATGCTCATTACGCAATGGCTAGGCAACCCTAGAGAAGCAATCAACCGAACTAGGAATGCTCATTACGCAATGGCTAGGCAACCCTAGAGAAGCAATCAAAGTACGTCGACTTGCAAAGCCGCGTGCAATGATATGGATAACAACGTGGTTGGGTTAASTTAGGTTACGGTTAAAATTTTGATATTATAAAGAAGAATTTCTTTTTAAATCTAAGAAATCGATAATTTATTAGAGTCATGCACAGTACATAAAAATAAAAGAATTTAAATAATAAAAGAGTGGTTATGTTTTTTAAAAAAGCTATGGATATAAAAGAATTTAAATAATAAAAGAGTGGTTATGTTTTTTTAAAAAGCTATGGATATAAAAGTATTTAAATAATAAAAGAGTGGTTATGTTTTTTTAAAAAGCTATGGATATGTTGTATTTTCTTTTACTCATTCTCATTATAATATTGAGTCAACTCTTAATTTTAATGGTATGTTTTTTTTACTCATTCCCTTACTTTATAATATTGAGTCAACTCTTAATTTTAATGGTATGTTTTTTTAATATTTTAAAATGGATAACATTTTAGTTGAAATATAAAAAATTTAACATTAGATATTTGATTGATTAATTTTATAAATTGAAATATAACTAATTAATATGGTTATTTAATTTGTTAATCTTATAAATATATTGGATGTATATAAGAATAAAGATTAATTAGATTTTTTTATTTAGATGGAATGGAATGATTGATATAATTGCAAATTTTGATTTATAAATTATTTAAATTACAATTTTGAGTATATAAGTTAATTTAAAATAAATTAAAACAAAAAAATGTAAATTTTAATCTACCAAATATCAATTCAAAATATGTTAAAACATATGATTATATGTTGTGATGTATACATGGTTTAAATTACAATTTGAACATTTAATTTAATTAAAAATAAAGTAGAACATTTAAGATGGTTATTAATAACATATATTGTTAAAATTACATAATTTTATTATGCTTTTAAATTTTTGACAAATTTGATAATAGAATAATCACCCAAAATTTTAGGAAAACTCACCAATAAGTAAATCATTTTAGTTATAAAGTTCATCATACTTAAAAAGTAAGTCTCACTTTTAAGTTGCTTATACATACTTATCACTTATATATCTTCAACAATAACATATCTTCATTCTTATGGAAAAAGCTTGAAGTATAGAGTTCATCATACTTAAAATGTAAATGTTACTTTTAAGTTGTTTATACATACTTATCACTTATATATCTTCAACAATAACATATCTTCATTCTTATGGAAAAAGCTTGAAGTAGCCTCTTAAACAAGAGCATTGAATAAGGCTTATTAAAAAATTATCTATTTTTGCTATGCTTATAAAAATTAATTTTTATTATGTTTAAAAATAATGAGAGTGTTGTATTAACATTTTGAAAGTTACATTAATGTGTACATTTTGTTATGGATATATCTACAGTGAGATTATGATATTAATTGATTGTAAATTATTTTTAATTGATATTAATTGGCTGTAAATTATTTTTAATTGAATATTATTTTTGTGAACATATTTCATCAAATGCAAATTGATTTCAAATAATTTAAATAATTAATACAACTTAATTCAAATAAATTTTATTTCATTATTTATAAATTAATTGAGATTTATATTCGAACTGCTAACTATATCATGTAAATCATTAACTACTATTAATAAATTATATTTCATTACTTTGCACCATTAATAAATTATATGTCACTACTTTGTAGTAGGACACCACACCCACCCTAAAAAATAATTAGTAAATCTTAATTTATGACCCATCTTTTATCCATTTCACACACAAATGTTCTCACTCTATAAAAGTGGAAAAAAATGTTTGGGAGAAAGATTGAAGTAGCCTCTTAAACATGAGCCTTAAATAAGGTTTATTAAAGACTTGTATATTGAAATTATGATTTGAATTGATTATAAATTATTTTTGATTGATGAATATTATTTTAATCATTTCACATTTATGAAAACAAAATGGTTTCAAATAATTTGAATAATTAATACAATTTAATTCAAATAGATTTGATTTCATTATTTTATGGCTTAATGGTTAAGAACATGTGTTTCCTCTTAAGAGGTCACAAGTTCAAATCCAGAGGGGGGTAGGGATGGAATTAACATCATAATCTGGAGCCACTAACTTCCCACGCTCAACGTCGCCTTCCTACCAATTGAATTCAGTCCTGATTAGGAAGACAATGACAGAATGACCTCAGCCCTCTTCATAATCTGTTGCAAATGCAGGCTATCAGGACAATGCCAGACAGGGTTTAGTCCTTCCATACTGAATACCAGACCTTTCACACACATGCAATCTGTGATGCATGCCATAATATAGCCACCGTGCAAACCTACACCTTCCCTATCCTCCTTTGAGTGAATGTATGAGATCCACATTATGTTCACCATTTCCCGAATTGGAACCTAGGTACTTGTTCCCAAGAGTTTAGGGGATTGAAAAGAAATGGGTTTTGTCATTTAATGTCAAATGCTATTTTCTTATAAGGGTGGCTTTATAAGCTGCTCTATCAACCTCACTATTCAGATCCCTTAGGATGTGGAAAAATTCGATTTTGTGAAAGAAACAGATCAAATTATTGATTTTTTGGAGAAGATGTCGAAGTCTCATGTTTTGAGGCAAGGAATGGGAGTTTATAGCATTTATTATTAGCCTCGAATCTTTGAATACTAAAACATCATTAATTCCCAAAGATTTTAGCTGAAAAATCCCTTGCCACAACGCCAAAGCTTCAACTATATTATTAGTGTCTTCACCAAAACCCCAAGAAAAATCGAGTTCAAACATTTCGTCGGGATTTAGAAAAATCCCTCCCTCTCCTGTCGCCCCTTTGATAAGGTTGAATATTATCATATCTTCTAAGCAATAAATGGAAAGGTGGATAGCAAGGTAGTAATATTTTATAAGGTCGAATATTATCATCTCCTCTAAGCAATGAATGGAAAGGTGAATAGCTTAGAAAATGTATTTGCAGGTTAGAACAAAGAATCACTAGGGACAATCAAGGTCAAAAAAAGTTGCAATACCTTAATTAAATGATGATTTTTTTTTTTTAGTCGGGGTATTAATCCTCTTACCCCTTTTAATTATAAAGGAATCTACGAGGTAATGAAGACATACCTTTTGAATCGTGGGATAGTCACCATGCATGTAATTCCCACATTCATTCACTTGCAACCAAAGGATATGGGTGGTACTTCACATAAGGGTATATCATCTTGGGCTTTTAATCAATCACCATTTAATTTAATTCCTTGCACAGGTGGGAAACTGGAGATATCTTTTGGCGAAAATCTCTTAATCTATAACTTTAGGGGAGAGTTTATCTAGATCAATTTCGACGAATTACTCATTTGGGAATTCCTTTGGGAAATATCCAAGCTCCGTGGTTGCTAGTTCCTTCTTCTACATGCTCGAGGGAGAGTTTTCTATATCATTTGGGATGCACTTCTCATCTAGGAATTCTTTTGGTAAATTTGTAAAATTTGTGGTTATTGGATTATCCCTCTGCATTATTTCCCGACTCTTTATATTGAAGTGAAAATTGAGGGAAAAGGGTCATGCTAGGTGAACTCATCATATTGATAGGTGGCCGAATTATTGTCAAGTGAGTCTACTATGTATTATCTTAGTTTGTAAAGTTTTTGGTGTTGAGAGAGTGTGGGATGGTTTTGGATGGTTTTCAAAGCATTAATTAAGCATGAGTTTGGTTCATAAGCACGAAGGGTGTTTCCGTGAGTGAGAGGTCTCACAAATTAAAAGACAACTAAGTAGTCAAGAAATCCTTTCTTTGGAAAACAAAACTGTCATTGGATAATTGGCAGCTCGATCATAGGTTAACGAAGAAAATAGGGACAAGGAGATAACTCTCCTAATGGAAACAATTCACCACCAAAACCTAGATATTGTGGAGTTGAAAAGGGAATGTGTCATGCTTAGTCACATAGATAGTGAATTGATGAATTATCAAAACATGACACAGTCAATGGTACACCTCTTAGTTGGGTCCTCACGCATGAAGAAAGGATAGACCATCCAACAATACCTTGTTGATATGGAATTGGATCTTATTGGTCAGAATCCTATTAACACTAACCTCAAGGTTTATTTATTGACATACTTAGCTCTTTAGTGTTTTCTTGTGTATTTCAAAATATGTCTATTATTAGTTTTTGATGTGATATATTTGTATACAAGGTAATGACGACATACCTTTTGAATCGTGGGATAGTCACCTTGCATGTAATTCCCACATTCATTCACTTGCAACGGAAGGATATGGGTGGTACTTCACATAAGGGGATATCATCTTGGGCTTTTAATCAATCACCATTTAATTTAATTCCTTGCATAGGTGGGAAACTGGAGATATCTTTTGTCGAAAATCTGTTAATCTATAGCTTCAGGGGAGAGTTTATCTAGATCAATTTCGGCGAATTACTCATTTGGGAATTCCTTTGGGAAATATCCAAGTTCTGTGGTTGCTAGTTCCTTCTTCTACATGCTCGAGGGAGAGTTTTCTATATCATTCAGGATGCACTTCTCATCTAGGAATTCTTTTGGTAAATTTGTAAAATTTGTGGTTATTGGCTTATCCCTCTGCATTATTTCCCGACTCTTTATATTGAAGTGAAAATTGAGGGAAAAGGGTCATGCTAGGTGAACTCATCATATCGATAGGTTGCCAAATTATTTTCAAGTGAGTCTACTATGTATTATCTTAAGTTGTAAATTTTTTGGTGTTGGGAGAGTGTGGGATGGTTTTGGATGGTTTTCGAAGCATTAATTAAGCATGAGTTGGGTCATAAGCACGAAGGGTGTTTCCGTGTGTGAGAAGTCTTATAGACTAAAAGACAACTAAGTAGTCAAGAAATCCTTTCTTTGGAAAACAAAACTGTCATTGCATAATTGGCAGCTCGATCATAGGTTAACGAAGAAAATAGGGACAAGGAGATAACTCTCCTAATGGAAACAATTCACCACCAAAACCTAGAGATTGTGGAGTTGAAAAGGGAATGTGTCATGCTTAGTCACATAGATAGTGAATTGATGAATTATCAGAACATGACACAGTCAATGGCACACCTCTTAGTTGGGTTCTCAGGCATGAAGAAAGGAGAAACCATCCAACAATACCTTGTTGATATGGAATTGGATCTTATTGGTCAGAATCCTATTAACACTAATCTCAAGCTTTATTTATTGACATACTTAGCTCTTTAGTGTTTTGTTGTGTATTTCAAAATATGTCTATTATTAGTTTTTGATGTGATATATTTGTATACGGGTAACCAGGAACAATACTTTAGATTGGTATGCAAAACTCTAGACACCGAAACAACATTTTTTAATTTTATTAAACTTTCTTTGAGAAATATGTATTTAAGATGTAATAGTATGTTGACAAGTACAATGCAACAATTTTACTAATTATATAAATATAATTGTTTAAAAAAAAAACACGATGTTGGCACTTAAATGATTCATATATAATGGGAATTTTTTTTATCCACTTATCATCTCACAATATAATAAAGAGATACGAGTATGATAGAGTTGTAAGGATACCCCATACACATATGCATATAATTAAAAATATTAATATTCTAAAAATAAAATATAGATATAAAGTTATAATTATTTATTTTGAACATTTAGAAAATATAATTATTGTAAAGACACAAGAATATATTATAGAGTAGGTTTATCAAACAATGAAGTATAGTTTTGTCATTCAATGTCATAAAAACATATTACATAAATAAAAATAAGAGATGAAATTCCAATGGAAACAAGAAAAAATTCATAGTTTGTCTCGCTAGAGTTTATAATCAAAATCATTAGTATCACCACCGCTCATGTTAGGAGAATGCTCTCGTACCTCCTCCTTCAATGTATTTAGGCCAAGTGTTTCATGTGTTGGTGTGATGAATTACCCCTCAACAATATCGTTATCATTAAAAGATCCCCTACATGCATTTTTAAAGCACTCAACAAAAACCATAAAGGTGGATTTATGTGCATTGAGTGTTATACATGTTACAACATGAATAAATTGTGTGTTTGACCCATACATGACATGTTCCCTATCAGGGTGTGTGTCTAATTCATGTTTGACATGCAGGTCCTATGTGTCAAAGGTTCAACACATGATGCATGCATGCCTTAAACCCAACATATTTGGTTTCTTATTTTCCTACAAGGAACATTGTGTCCAATACATGTTTGACATGAAGGTCCTATGTGTCAAAGATTCAACACATGATGCATGAATTCCTTAAACCCAACATGTTTGGTTTCTTATTTTCCTACAAGGCACAAAACTAATTTATTTAAATTAAATTAAATTATGAATCAACGCACAAAACTAATTTATTTAAATTAAATTAAATTATGAATAAACACACTTTTTCTTATGTTTGACATGAAGGTCCTATGTGTCAAAGATTCAACACATGATGCATGAATTCCTTAAACCCAACATGTTTGGTTTCTTATTTTCCTACAAGGCACAAAACTAATTTATTTAAATTAAATTAAATTATGAATAAACACACTTTTTCTTTTAGCCAAGATCTTTGCAACTATTTTGTTTCTTACATTACACCCCAATGTCATATATCACCTATGGTCTTTCCTTTAAGGAAAAAATATGAATGTTGTATTAATAGAAGGGTGATTTCTTAAATAGAGGGACCACCTTTGATCGAAGTGGATATTGGTGGTCACCCACCTATTCCAACTAGCTCTTCTTGACAATTTTTAGTCCACCACTTTCTTTTGCACTTCTTTGTAATGGTGGTTTGTACACTTCCGGGGTTGTCTAAAGCCCTATACATTTTCCAAGTGGAGACTGGTGGCTGCCCACCTAATCCAACTGACTTATTTTGGGAGTTTTCATGTCAGCACATCTTTTTGTACTTCCAGGGCCATTTTGGGGCCCTAAACAGTGTTTGTTTGGCTTGAAATAGTCAAATTTTATAGAGAGTCAGAGTTTGGCATCATAATGTGTAGTTCTCGAAGAGACCTTTCCAATAGGCTATCACATGCCTAAAATGAAGGTCGTATGCAAAAGTTATGACCCCAGGAAGTTGAGGTACCAACTTACCCAACAGAGCCCACATAACTTTTGGCGTTTCATCTCCTAGGGTTATGTTTTTGGATGTATAGAGTTTTGGCATTCATGACTAATGTTAAGAGGGCCTCTGAAGCCTCGTTGTAATCATTCTTCTTCGACGGATGCTCATAGTAGCCACATCTCTCCTCAGAGATTGCTACCACCATTCGAGCAAGTTGTTTTCAGTTCTGCAGTTTTACAGTTTCAACCTATTTTATTTATTCAATAGAAGTTATTGTTCACTGGATATATGTTGGTGTTCTCAGTATCTCTGTGTTATTGTATTTAGTCTGTTATTATTTTTGTTTCGCTCATAAATCCGGATCAGTGGTATCAGAGCGGTCTACTCTTCATTTATTTTTCTTTGTGCATGTCCCCGACAAGATCTGGGTACAAGAAGTTGGGACTCGAACCAGTCAAGCCTTTGTAAGATTGATTGCACCGAGCCTGAAAAAAACCCATGGGGGACACAAATAAAGATGATGGAGCAAGAGTTCCTTTTAAAAAGTTGCTCGAGGAAGCCCTTGCGCGACAAAGGAATGAAATGATGGAAGACTTGCATAGATCCTTCGACAACTTCCCACAGGAGAAGCATCTTCATCAAGCATCCATGCAACTCCCTTCAAGGTACATGTAAATTTTGATATTCCATTATTTGAAGGACTAATAGATGCGTATGCTGTATATAAATATTTGAATATGCTTGAAGGGTATTTTTCGGTCCACAATTTTTTCGATAGTGAAAATATTACTTTTGCACTCCTTAAGGTCATCCCCCATGTTAAGGACTGGTGGGATACTTACTCTGAGAAAAGGGCCATAAAGGAATCTATAATATTTGTGGTCATCCCCACATAAGATTCCTTCAGGGATTCCTTTAAAGAATAATACTACCCTATTGAAAACTACGAGGACCAATACACAAGATGGACCACCCTGCATCAGTAAAGGGACCAGACAGTACCATATTTCACCAATATTTTCCAAACTATGCACACCAAATTGGGTATCAAAGACTCTGAGCGACATATGGTGCTCAAATACCACGTTTTTTTGCATAGATATATTCAAACAGAAATGAAGTTTCTAGACATCACATCATTGGGTATGACTTATAGATATCCTTTCAAGATCGAGCATAAATTTAAGCAGAAGAGGCGAGAGTTTGGATCTGCAAACTCCTTGCAACCGAAGTAGGGAAAAGGCGACCCCAACCCAAAAAACAAGGTACATAGAAAAGATGGCCACTCTCAGGATAACCAGTCGAAGTTGCAACACAATATGGGTAAAGAGAAGTCGAAGAAGGACACACAAAAATGGTGTGAATACCATAAAAACCCTTGGCACAACAGTGGAGAATGTCACTCCAAGCAGTCACTCATGGCTGAGCTGAAAGATTCCTAGTCAGAGGTTGATTCTCTCTCTGAATCAAATCCAAAAGGAGGGAAGCGAATTATCGATGTTGAACCCAATGCTTTTGTCACTACCAGCAAATTCCATCCAATTGAACCAGAAGAACCAGAGGAAGGAGAACACCTCTTTCACTCACATATGTGGGTACGTGGTGTTGATATTATGGTAGCTGCGGGAGGTATTTACCTCCATGTGTAAACCTGATGAGGATAGAGTACTCCAGGAGGCAAGAAGAAACCCTAATGAGTTGGCTAATAACCCTAGAAGACTTATCGGCTCAAGAAGATAATTTATATTAGGTTATTAGCCTCCAAGAGTAGAAGTCGACCAGAAATAATAATATATACTGAACAAACATATACCCAGAATGAGAAGTCGGCCTTGGTAGTTTTCCAGAAATACTATAAATACAGGAGGCCAGTTCTCATTCTGGCAGACAGTCTCAGAATTGAAGAGCAACAACTTGTGCGAACTGCAGTTCCCAGTCTTGTGCGCACATGTGGAGAAGAGCTGCCATTACAACTGTTGCAGCAACCATTTTTCAGTTTTGGCTTGGACTATCTCTTGGCTAGGGTTTGGACTATCTGATCAGCTATTGTTGGTGAGCTATCTTTGGAGGAAGATGCGCTATACCTTGTTTGGCTATCTAGCCTAGGGTTTGCCCGGAGTAATTCTTAGTCAAGGTTAAGGTGCTCGGAGGGTGGCTTTAGCCTATGGTTGGGTGACAATAGTGATATTGTCAATGGTAAAATGAGAAAAATATTCTATATTCTAACAGGTTATGGGCCCACACCTCCTTCATTCAGTCTAAACGCTGGAAGGAAGCATAGCCGCTAGGATATTGAGCTCATTGAGGAACTGCTGCTAGGGTTACTAGCAGGAGCAGCTTCCAAGACACTACAACTAGGGTTACTAGCAGGTGCAGTTGCATAAGCCCTAATCCTCTTGTTGAGGCACCTTAAATGAATGGATTGAACTAATCTCCAAATAGATCAATGAGCCCTAGCCCAACGCATCTCCTGGTACTCTCAGAAAGCCAAGATGTGAAGTTTGAGTTTCTGGTCAAATCTAGGGTTTGACCGAGTCAAAGTAGCCATGACTTATTCTATGAAGTCAGAGAACAAGTTAGATGTAGCCTCTAACTTCAGATCGTGGAAGACAAGGATTGACCTCATCCTTGCCAAGAATAAAGTGTTGGATATCATGAAAGGAAAGATCGTTAAACCAAAGTTTGAAGAAGGAAAAGAGAAGGAACCGCAGAACATTGCAGCTATGGAGAAGTTCAAAGACGTTGACATCAATGCCATGAGTATCATAGTGGATTCTATAAAAGGCCACTTGATACCCTACATCTCCCATCTTCACTCATCGAAGAAGATGTACGATGCCCTAACAAACCTCTTCTCAGTCAGAAACATTGGACAAGTAATGAGTCTGAAGAATGAGCTCTGCGACATGTAGATGAAGGATGGAAAAAGCATAACATCATACTTTGCGAAGATCTCTCAGTTAAGAGATCAACTACAAGCTATTGAAGAGATCATCTCAGAAAAGGAATTGGTAAACATAGTACTCAATGGTCTTCCCAAGACGTGGGATGTATTTGCTGCAAGCATGAACACAAGAAAGGAGTATCCGACATTTGAAGAGCCTTGGACTTGCTGTGATCAAGAAAAATCAAGGATCAATGCAAAAGAGAAACCCCAAAAGATGTACTATGATCAAGCCTTCACAGCAAGATTCAAGAACTTCAGGAACAAAAGGAAGTTTGGTTCAAAGAGGAAGCCAAATGAAGAGAAAGACATTTCAAAAGTACAATGCTTCAACTGTCGAAAGTATGGTCACTTCAAGAATCATTGTCTTGAGCTAAATAAAATGAAAGAGAAACATGAAGCATCAGTTGCCGAAGAAAAGGAACCTACAAAGAAGACTAAGTAGGATGG